>CABHPR010132175.1:0-20663 GCA_902168415.1 Peromyscus melanophrys | reverse complement strand
TGAGCCGAGCCGAGCTCTGAGCCGAGCCGAGCTCTGAGCCGAGCCGAGCTCTGAGCCGAGCCGAGCTCTGAGCCGAGCCGAGCTCTGAGCCGAGCCGAGCTCTGAGCCGAGCCCTGAGCCGAGCTCTGAGCCGGTCTTCAACCGACTGCAACAAGCAGACTCAAACTAAGCTGGAGTAGTATGGAAGAAAGGGTGCTACTGGCTCTTCCACTTGTGGGTGACCTTGGGAAAAATAAGTTTTGCTGAAAAATGGGCTTGATTGTTTTAACTTTGAAAGATTAGGGTAAGCGTGACAATTAAATGAAAATACGTAGTTTCTAAAACTTATGGGACACTTGTAAATCATGGTCATTGATGCTATCTTGGTTTCATAGAGGTAAAAGTCATGAAATCGGTTTAAGAAGAAAGAAAGGAGAAGTATAGAAATGAGCAACATGTCAGTGAGAAAGGAAATATGTGCCCAGACACTCAAGAAGCGGGAGGAAGAGAACAACTATGGGGAGGGCAGTCTTTGGCAACCAAGTCTCAGCTCCTCTCTCCATTCTCAAAGGAAGACATTGTGGACTTTACACAGCATCTCCTCGACTGGCTACAGACAACCATGACTTTTGTTTTCTTGCATATAAGATTAGAGAAGTGCATGTTCAGAGAGCTACCTGAAGGTAAGAAATTCACAAGAGGTCTCACCTGAGAACAAGCATTGTGTAGAAATGCCTGTGGCTACCTTAAAGCTAAGGTATAAAAAAAACCCTTCCTGGTATTCAAGACTATGGTTCTTGTCTGTACCTTAGAAATAAAAGTACTAATTCCCCTGGGATTGAACCATAGTGTTTAACTATTTGTACGATGACATCATTTGGAGACTTAAGAAGCAAATCAGGTAGGAGAGACTGGGTATATATGGCTTGGTGATTAAAGTATTTGCTGGCCATGCAGGACTGGAGTTTGGATCCCTGATAACAATAGAAATGCCTAGTGGGTGTGATGAGTCACCTGTAATTTAACTTGGGGAGGTGGAGACGACAAACTAGATAGAGAGACTAACCACATCAACTAACTTGGGGGCCAAATGTGTAAGGTGGAAGAGCAATTGAAGAATATCCCCAACGTTAAGCATGACTTTTTATTTGACATCTTTACCAAATAAAGAAAAAATTGGTAAGTTCAGTATACATTGATGAGTAAAACACAGAAATTTGAGATAAAATACCAATTCCTAGAATCAAGAAATCTCTGAAATGACTTCTGGTTAATTGTTTGCATTAATGTAAATAGCTCTCAACAATATTTACATAGGCAAACATAATTAAATGCAGTGGGCCCACACACAAACCAAAATAAGACATGAAAGTCTTAGAAAGAATGGATTTGGCGTGAGAGGGAAGAGTATAAGAGAACCGTTTGGAAAACATTTATTAAAGAATATTTAATATATGTATGACATTTTAAATGAATAAACAAAATTTCAAAATAAAGAGATCCCTGATGTAAATACTGTAGATATCATATCCAACATTGAGGTAATTAATGTTCACCTCTGAAGACCATTAACAAGACAAACATATACAATCCTTATTTTTAAATTCCATATTACATTTAAAACTTAAAATGCCAAGCCTATGAAACAAGTACAAAACTAGCCATCATAGCTGAGCTCTTGAAAAATTTAAACAGCAATCTCATCTAAAAAGATCTTGCAAGTACACACAATCTATCACAAGTATGCAAGAGCACTCTAGTTTTTGTTTTATATTTTATTTTCAGTATCATCTGGTGCTGAATGCTATTATTATTTCCTTTAACCTACATTGTTGAGTTAATTATGAAATGTTTTTCATATTTTATTGAAATTAAGTTCTTTTCTCTTACATGATATCCTCATTATAGTTTCTTCTTCCTCTACTTCCAATTCCTCCCTACCTCTCATCCCCTCTGGATCCACTCATTATATCATTAGAAAAAAAAAAAGGCTGCTAAGAGATAACAACCAAATATGACAAAACAAAATATATTAAAATGAAGCAATTGCAGCTATATCTCCCCTCAATTGCTCTCTCCAAACCACCTGCTACTTGCCTACTTGGTCTCTCTTCCTGACTTTTCCCCAGCCTGCTCATAAAATTTATTCTATTCCGCACACCCAGGAAGATCCCTGAAACCTCCCTAGACATACCATATTTATCTTTCTGGGTATTGGTTACCTTACTCAGGATGATTTTTTTTCTAGTTTCACCCATTGGTCTGTAAGTTTCTTTATGATATATATATATATATATATATATATATATATATATATATATATATATATATATTAGCAGCATAGTAAAACTGCATTGTGTAAATGTAACAGATTTTCTATATCCATTCTTCTGTTGAGGGACATCTAAGTTGTTTTCAATTTCTGATTACTATAAATAAAGCCATAATTAATATGGTGGACCAAATGTCCTTGTGGTAAGATGGAGCATCCTTTGAGTATGTGTACAAGATATGAGTTGAGCGATCTCTCCAGCTCCCACTCTTGAAATTTTTTTCATTGGCAATTTGGTGATAATTCTTGTTTGGTCTTTTGAGTTCATCTTCTTACTGTGTAACTAAGCAGTACTTTTAGAAGTCATTTATATGTGAAATGGTGCTCATTTCTTGTCTTCATAATTGAAAATACTTTGGCCTTCTCAAATTCCCATTGCTGTCTTCTCAGCAGAGACCTCCATTTTCAGTACTATATTCCAAACAGTGCTTCCAGACTGCAACATAGGGTAACTAATTTTATTCATTTATTTTCTCTCAGAGCTTGATTTATATTGCCTAAAACAATTTTGTCTTGTATTTTTCAAAAATCTTCTGGCTAATAACAGTAGGAGTTTAAGTCCAATACTATTTTTTTCCAAATTGCTAAATAAGTGTGCCCTTTAAGTTTGCCCACACCATTTTAAACTTTTAATTGAATTAATAAATGCTCAGCTACTATTATTTCTGACTTTCAATGCTCTGATTTCTCATTTCAAAATAAAGCTTCACATCAACATTCAACTAAAAATAGTATTTGGTTAATCCTTATCTTATATAAAGAAAAATGCTAAATATACAGCATATAGTAGTATGTTTTGAAGTATGCCTTGGAAGGAGGTATTATTAATCAAGTTTAAACTTAAGTGAGTGAAGATTAGGTGATTTAATTAACAAATGTTTGTGACTTTCCCTTTCTGAAATTATAATTTAAATTTTGCTCCTCTGAAACTTTGAGAGGTATATTGAATACAATTCCTTGTGTTACTATATTCACTTACTTGGCAACTACTATACTTGGCTAAATACTCACAAGCCTGAGAAAAAGAGCACCTGCCTGGGACCCTTCTTGTGATCTCATTATCATGGGCTCTATTGATAGGAGCAAAGTGTTGAGTTTTTCAAAATTGTAGATAGAGATACATAGCATAGTTAGGCTTGATGGCACACAGCGGGGACAGAACAGGCTTAGAGAGAGAGAAAATGACCAGTGAGGCAGTAGATTTCTTTTTTTTTTAAGAAAAATTTTTCATTCATTTTACACACCAATCAAAGATCCTCCTCTTCCCTCCTCAGCCTCCCCCCCCCCCCCCCCGAGGCTCCTCATCCCAACCCACCTCCCACTCCCAACCACAAGAAGGCAAGGCATCCCATGGATGGGAGGCACATTCAGTAGTGGCAAATGCAAGCCTCACCCTGCCTCAAGGCTCCACAAGGTGTCCCATCCTAAGTAGTGGGCTCCACAAAGCCTGCTCATGCACCAGAGATGGATTCTGATCCCACCGCCAGGGGGCCTCCCAAGTAGATCAAGCTACACAACTGTCTTGCCATGCAAAGCACCTAGTCCAGTCCCAAGGCAGTAGATTTTTTAGGTATAAAAAGTTTAGTGTACTTCCCATGGGGAGTTGTAGTTGGAAGGCTTAAAGCTAGTAGGTATTATTTGTAGGTTACACTCACTCTGACTAAAATGAGGCAATTGCATTTGTTAAAACAATTCGTGAGGAATATTAGGGGATTGAGGAAGGACACTCAGTAAACTATGCAATATTTTCCATCCATCACGTCTCAGATGAAATAGTTACTTGAGGTCTCCAAATATTTTGTGGACAAGGACACTTATATATTGTATTGTTTTTCTGGTGGTTACACAGCTGTTGGCTATATTTTAAACAGGATGCAAGGCTCTCTGATAGAAACAGTGCTACTATTCAGAGTCACGATGAGGATTTAGGCCCAGCAACAAGCAGCCTTTAGGAAAATATCAATAAAGACAGTGATCAGATATCCTAGTTACTTAGATGAATTTATATGATCCATCTTATTTATATAAGATTCATGTTGAAGAATACTCACATAATATTATTTACATAGGATGGATCATAAAAATTCATCCACAATGTGGTTAGGGATAACACAAAATTCCTTGTGCTTTTGGCATTTTAAGAAATTCAGGGTGTAGATGGCAGGAGATCTTGAACTGTCTGTCTAGGGACTTGCCAAAATGCAGAGGTTGCACTGAGATTTTAGAAGGCAGAGGAGGTAGACATCTGCTTTCTCCCAAGAACACACATGAGAATGTCATCTTAAATTATTAATATCTGACTTTGGAACACAGAACCAAGCTGGCTGTTCTTGATTGGATTCCTCATTTAGAGGTGGGTGGGGGCGAGCATGCATTTGGATGATTCTTGGATTGAATTCAGAAATCTGCACAAAATTATAAGGTGAACCTCAAGGTGATACTGTATAGATAGGCATTTAGACAGAGTATATAAGCTGAGGCCCATAAAATTTATGAAATTGGAACTGAAAGCAAAGATGAAGACTATTAATAGAAAGCGTCTTTGTGCATAATAAAGTATCTAGAGCTGTGTTAAAAATTTTTTAAATGGGAGATCTGCTGAGTCACATTATCTAACTAACTCAACCTGGTGGGAAAAAAATGATCTAGTTAGGCAATTGTTCATTTTACTTCCTGTATCCTAAAACAGAGAGCATACAGTGTCTTTGAGAACATTTAGAAAATAGATTTGAGTACACCAGCCTCCTTTATGCCCACAGTACACTCAATACCAGCACCTACAGAGCAAGCTTCCATAGGAAGAATATTTCTGAGAAAAGGAGTTTTATGGGTTCATGCCATTCCAAGTAAGAGTTATTGACCACTGTCCCCTGGTGTGAGACCACTCATCAAAAATTATAGATTTGTGTCATTTGCCAAATGTAATAAAGAATCAAGAAATATCGTTTTAGAAAAGAAGTACAAAAGAAAATGAAAAATGATAGGCTTGAATAATCTTGATGAAAAAAAATAGATGTACCAAATGTGGACTTCTGATCCAGTGGTCTGAGCCCCCCAAAATCAGAAAAGTCTAAAGCTAGGAATGTTTTAATGCTACAACAGGAAGTCAGCATGCTTTCTCTAAAAGGCTGGGTGATAAACAGTTCAAAATCAGCATAAAACAGTGTATCTGTGTAGAATAATCAACTCTATTAATGTATCTCAGAAAGAAAGCAACAATCTGAAATATGCAAAGGAATTGATGTGACTGTGTTTGAATAAAACTTTATTTGCAAAAACAGATGATCACTTTATACATTTGTGTTTTTTCCAATACTTGTTCTCAAAAACAAACAAAAAATCATAATAGATGTACATTATTTCCTCTTAGAAATTGTAAGCACATCCTGTTTAAAACAGGGTTTTATTGGAATATATCTGAATAGAGTTAAAGGAAACATGTCAGTTTGAAGGTTTTAAATTCTAAGATTGATTGACATCTGTGTAACAGTAAAAGCCAAAAAAAGCCTGCTATTTTCCTTCTGACAAATATTACTGATTCACTCAAAAAGAGTTTATGAACACCACCTATCATACACTAGGATCCTGAAATATAATTATGTTCTAGTCATACTTATTTTTAAATTTTATTAGTGATTTGGTGTTATAATTTCACATGTACTGCTATCTAATTTAACTTTAAAAATAAGATCCAAATTACTCTTTTTTCTTTTTTTTTTTTTTTTTGGCTAAGGAATTTGATTTATGTCCAAGAATTACATGGTGGTTGTGCATATACATGTATGTATAACCAAACATAGGCTATATTTATTCAAAAGATATGTTTTTGTTTCATACAAAACCTTTTTCCTAACTCCTGCTTGTCCTCACATTGTCATCTTTCCCTTTGATATGTCCCTAGCCTATATTAAAAACTGTATGAAAGTTCTGATCATGCTTTTGTTTAGAATCATCTGAGTGTGTTGCCTAAATTCACACCTCCAAGGTGATGGTGCTAGCATGATGCTCAGTTGGGAGGTGCTTAGATCTTCAGGTAGGGCTTTATGGTAGTATTAGGACTCTTCTAGAAAGGCTTAAGGGCACCCCCTCTGTTCCATTATCTCAGGGACATATGGAAGGCACCATGTGTAAAGGAGAAGATGGGATCATGGACTAATCTTGGACTCTGGATTGTAGGGAGTCAGTGTCTGCTGTCCATCTTCCCAGGACCTGGGGCCCTTGTTAAGACATGGTACCAGCTCAGCAGGGCTCTCATCGTGCTGAGGAGATCAGAGTTGATCTCTAGTGTTTGCAGCTGTAGATGCTGGTGGAGGCTACTCCAGACGGCTCACCTAGCCTACTCTGGCAGATGGTTCCAGGGAAATACATGGGCTCTTAGCACCTGTGTTGTTGGCTTTGCGGTAGCCCTGATAATACATTTTTTTTCTTTTTTGTTTTGTTCATCTATTTATTATACATCCAGGCCACAGCCCACTCCAATCCTGCCCTCCCAGTCCCTGTCTCCTGTCCCCCCTCCCATCTGTCCAAACTCCTCCTTTTCTCTCTCCATCTAGGAAAGGCCAGGTCTCCTATAAGTATCAATGAAACATGGCATATCAAGTTACAGTAAGACTAAGCACCTCCCCATGTATTAAGACTGAGCAAGGTGACCCAGTATGACAAATAGTGTCCCCAAAGTCGGTAAATGAGTCAGAGATAGCCTCTGTTTCCACTGTTAGGAGTCCCATAAGACGACCACATAACACAACTGTAACATATATGCAGAGTGCTTAGGTCAGTCTCATGCAAGCTTCCTTGTTGTCAGTTCAGTCTCTGAAAGCCCCTATGAGCCCAGGTTGGTTGATTCTGTGGATTTTCTTGTGGTGTTCTTGAATCCTTTAGCCCCTACACTCCTTTCTCCTCCTTCTCTTCAGGATTCCCTAACTCTGCCTAATGTTTGGCTGTGGGTCTCTGCATTTGCCCCCATCAGTTGCTGGATAATGCCTCTCTGATGCCCAATTAATTTCTATTGTTAGGGTCTCTATTGCTGTGATAACACACCATCTCCAAAAGCAACTTGGCAAGGAGAGTGTTTATTTTGGTCTTCAGCTCTCAGAGCACACTCTATCACCCAGGGAAGCGAGGACAGAAACTGGAGGCAGGAACATGGACATAGGAGCTGATACAAAGGCCATGGAGGAGTACTGTTTACTGCCTTGCTCCTCATTGCTGTGGATGTCTTTCTGTATGCTATGAATATGTGTTGCTCTGATTGGGTGATAAATAAAGCCATTTGACCTATGGCAAGGCAGTTTAGAGGCAGGTGGGAAATCCAAACAGAGAGGCAGGAAGAAAGCAGAGGGAGACACCAGTAAGCTGCCCAAGGAGCAACATGTAATGGGATGCAGATAATACCACAGAACATGTGGCGATACATAGATTAATAGTTATGGCCTAATTTAAGATATAAGAGCTAGCTAGCAAGAAGCTTGCCATGGCCACAGTTTAAAAATAATATTAGCCTGTGTGTGTTTATTTGGATCACATCACAGCGCCTATGGGACTGGCGGGTGAGAGAGATTTGTCCTGATTACGGGCCAGGTGAACCACAGGAAAACTTCCAGCTACACCTCATAGCTTTCTCAGCCTGCCTTCTTGCCCTATGGTGGTGCTACTCACAGTGAGCTAGGTCTGTCTACATCAATCATCAATCAAGAAAATGCACCACAGGGTTGCCCACAGACCAATGTCATGGGGGCATTTTTTTTTTCAATTCAATTTCCCTCTTCCTAAATGATTCTAGCTTGTGTCAAGTTGACATAAAACTAGCCAGCACAGTAAATACTTCCATGTTTGGGAAGAGTGTGGCTAGATGCATAACAGGAAGAGTATTCCTAGAAATAACAAGTCCATTCCACAAATGTTTTCATTTGTATGTTCACCACTGGCTTTAGTTCTAAAGATTTCCTCTAAGTGGTCTTTACTCACTGTTTTCTTGAAATTCTATTCAGCATTTTAATAGAAGACCCACTCATAACAAAAGACCAGACCAGAAATTTTAGTAACAACCACACAATCTTTACTATAACCAGTGCTTGATGACTACTGACAATTAGTCCATAATCAAATGCCAAGGATGCACCCGAAGGCCAAGCTAATACAAGAAGTCTTCACTGGGTCAAACTCCATTCAAGATTCTGTCCTAGGAATGGACACAATGGAGAAGCAGTTTGAAGGTCTCCTAGCAAGTGCACCACACGTTTCTCTCACAGTACTTTCTCTTACCTATTGCAACAAATCTCTTAGGAAAGCAGAAATAAATAAATAAATAAATCATGACTCAAAGCTAACAGCATTTTGGTGTTAATTCACAAAATGTGATCTTATTAATTGGATGCATTATAATGATGAATCAATCCTTGAAATATGCTTCCTTCAATCCTTTAGGGTCCTGCCCTCAAGATCTCCTCGTGGGCTGACTTTCAGAGGCCTTCCTTTCTTCTCTGTCTGAATCACACACACTTTGATTTATATGAGCCCTTTGGGAATATTTCTCAAGGAGATTTACTGTTTTCTCACTCCCCTCCCAGGTTTGTGTAGGTTACTTAATAGTGCAATTAATAATTGTTTTATGGCCAGATGAAAGGCTCCTTTATTTGTACTTTCCTTGGATATTTTTTCTTGGTTGAAGGAGATGATATGAATCACTTTTCCTCCCCAAAGGAAAAGAAAGTGGACTTTGATAAAGGTCAGAAATAGATAGTTGTAGGGAGGGAAATTCATTTATTATCTCCCTTGGCACTTTTCATTGCCTTTTGAAAAATGAAAATCTGCCAGGATGAAGAATTTTAAAATAACATGTGTTCACACCGAAAACGTAAGTTGCATTAGCAAAATGTTACTTCTTTTTGCTTTTTCTCAAGTGTTTTCTGTATTAGGCAGACGTGACAACTTGGAAGCACACACAGTGATCTGAATTGGTAGAAGACAGATGCGGGGGCTACGTGAGTCCAACTTGTCTCAAGAAATGCTTTGTGGATTACATGACTTTGCATGCTTTTCTTTATATGTTTTCTTCTCCTGTTAATTATACAGAAAAGTATGAAAAACACACATCTGGCCAAAAGTATCTCTTCACTCCAGTTAGAAATAAAATCATTGTGTAATCAGAGGATAAGTACCATACATACTAGGAAGTAGCTTCAATCCACCGCAATAATGGAGTTGAATTAATAATATTGTGAGAATTCTTCTGACACACTGGGAATAAAGTGGATATATTACATTTCTAGACACTATAATAAAGATTATTAACCTACAGTTTACCCCATCATCTCATATTTTCTGGAAATAACCATAGAAAGCCAAGCTGTTTTCAATGTTAACTTATCTCTTACATACTTGCTGGTCCACACGTTAGGCTGCTTCAAACTGGACTAGCTGGTGTTCTACCAAATTCCAATTCTATACCACATGTCTTCTCTTCAGGTAGAGGTTAATTAAGTTTTATGCTTTTCATGGGGGAAATTAAGAACTTAGGGAAACAACATAAACCACATAGGAATATATTTTTCCCTTCAGGACACCTCTGTTAAAAGCCATTGGTCAAAGCAATTTGACGAGTCATGGCCTAGTCAGTGGCCAGAAAAAGTACTGCATTATGCACATAGTCTGAGGTAGAGGAAGGTGAATCCATTTGAAACATATGTGATCTCTGACACAATCTTCTACAGGAAACCCTGATTATTCTCTAAGGTTTCTATTTGAATCTTTCAACATTTTTCCTATGTAATTGTCAAAAGTGTATAAAATGTACACATATTGCATTCTATAGTTAATGAATTTATTTATATATCAACCTATCATTCTAGAAGCTATGACGAATAATTTATATCCACAGGCATTAGTGGGTTGGTTCAGTAGAGATTTATCATGTGGATGGTCTACAAGATGTATGCAGCTGCTAAGCCATGCTTTTGTTTTATATCATCATATATGCCATAAATAATACTCCAAAGCTTTATCTATCCATCATGCCAGCTCATAGAGTTAATAAGATGATTAAGCTGAAGAGTGTGTTAGAAGATTGTGGTCATACAGCACATACCAGATTTTATATTACTATTGTCAGTGAGTGTTATTGAATTTAAGTTTACAAGGCTAAAACGAAACCTGCTATTTCTATTTTTGTTTATAGCAATTACTTATTATAACTATGATTTATTATTCTGTTAAAATATAGTTTCTGTCTACCATGTCCAGAAATTAGTAAAAGAAATAAACATGTTTCTAAATGTTTGTTGCCACCCTATGAACAAATTGGAATCACTACACAAAACTCTTTTTTTTTTCTTCTTTTGAGAACCTTGGATTTTAATATACATACATTAAAAGTCACATCTGTGTGACAGGACCATAAATATGCCATGGAAATAGACAGGAAAGGCTATGCAGAGTTCAGGGTGATGTGTGAGTTTTGTATTGCTCCCGTCAAGAGGTGATCAAAAAGCTGAAGATTATTTATGCCTATCTTCTGCAGTGTACAAAATGGAGAAAGCTGAGCCAATTGAAAGAGAAGGCAGTGGGATTCATTGCTGGAGCATGCTCTAGAAAATCTCTTTCATGTTTAAAGCTAAGCTAGTGTTAGCTTGTGTAAGAGAGAAGACAGATAAGTTCTTAGCTAGGTAAGTTTAATAAAGATGGTGTGAACTTAGGTTGTTTCGTTTTGAGCAGAAAGAGGGATTCCTTGGAAAGGGGAGACTGAAAGTCTGCACTATAAGATACTCTGTTAATGAGATGCTGGGGCTTGACCCAGGGTTCTCAGTCAGTGAGGCACGCACTCTTCCACTAAACTGCGTTTACTCTTTTTGTTTCTTGATCTTAGGCAAGATCTCAGTAAACTAGCCAGGGTGGCATCCAAACCGTGTTACAGTCCTAGTCATACTTGAATTTGCAATCCTCCTGCCTCAGCTTTTCAATAACTGGGATTACAGCCTCTCCTTCTTTTAATTCTTACCTGCCTCTAGAACTATGCACACACAGACAACGCATGCCAAGAGTCCAGATAAAAGAAATAAAAAAAAATGTGGTATAAGATAAGCGCAGAATAATCAATAGTTTCCTAAGCTTGAGACTAGGACTTTTTCAACCCTAAAGGCTTTTCTTGAAATCCCAGCAGGTTGTGACCTACCAGTAAAGGCACCACTGTTTTCAGCATTAAAACTAAAATTATAGATAAAGTTGTGCAGTATACAATAGCAGATTATCTACAGAAGCGAGGTAATCCTTCAGCAACTTAACTGGCAGTGAGCCAAATGCGAAATTCTACAGGAGAAAGGGGAAAGAGCACTGGAGTATTGACTGTATGTTTTATACCACAAAATAGAACAAAATACTAATTGTTTTATGAATGAAAATTAATAAGATTAGATATTTGTATATACTAGAGGTTAAAATTAAAAGACAGAGTCTCAAAACCTAGTGTAATAAAATTGCTTAAGAGTTTGCAAGACCACCACTTGTCACCGAATGAAGCTTCCAGAACTGGAAGTGCCATATATCCAACTGAGTTGTTGCTGCCTACATAGAGCCTCCACCCCTGTGTTCTAGTGCTTTTGTTATGAGAAGGTACTCTGCAGGGTACCCAAAAAGAAATGCAAACACTAATCCAGCCGCAAGACCTTTGGTCTATAATCTGTCTTGCCTGTGAAATAATCAGTGCAATGGTGGCACAAAGCTTGAAGGACTAACTAGTTAATATCTGGTTTGACTTAAGGCCCACTCCATAAGATGAAACCCATACCTGCCAGTGCTTGAATGACCAAGAACCAAAGACTAGCTTGCCCAGAGACCAAGTAAAAAATCAAATCCTACTACTTAAAGAAAAAAGAAAAAGTAAAAGTGAGTGACTTGACTTCTAATGATATTGTGTTATACTCATAGATCAGTGCCTTATTTAGCCATCATCAGAGAAGCTTCCTCCTGCAGCAGAATGGGAACAAATACAGAGACCCACAGCCAGACATTACACAAAGGCCGTGGAACACACAGCTCTAAGCGGGAAGTTCCATCAAATCCCTCCCCTCTGAGATTAGAGACCCCTGTGGAAGAGATTGTGAAAAGTATATAAATGCCAGAGGGGATGGAAGCCACCAGGAGAACAAGTCCCTCTAAATCAATTAAGTAAAGCTCATATGAACACAGAGAGACTGAAGTGGCAAGCATGTGACCTACACAGGTCTGCAGCAGGTCTTCTGTCCATATATTACAGCTTTCAGTGTAGTATTTTTATGGGACTCCTGAGTGTGTGAAAGAGTGGGTCTCTGATTCTTGCAACATCTTTTGAAGCTCTTTCCTTCTGTTCGTTTGTCTTGTCCAACATTGATGTGATGGTTTTATTTTGTTATGTTTTATTGTTATCTGTTATTTTCTAATGAGAGACAGCAAAGGAATGGCTCTACATGGGTAGGCCGGTGGAGAGGAACTGGGAGGAGTAAATGGAGGGGAAACTGTAATCAGGATATATAGAAGAAGAAAAAAGAATCCATCTTTAATAAAAGGGGGAAAAGATTAAAAAGATCACAAGAGAAAATGGTCCATAATTTGCAGAAAGGTATACAGAATTTCAGAATGATAAAGACATACAGAATGAACAAATGAAATTCCCACAACTATGCCATGGATAACTCAAAGAGAGGGTAGTATCAACAATGGAAATGTCTTACAAGCTGAGCAAAATATGAAAGATAGATAACTTTTAATTAGGTAGAGCCAAAAACCAATAGAACAGCATGTTAAAAGTGATACAATTAACCAATTAATGCCATCCCATTCATTCCCTGTGGCTGATGGAGCAAATAGCTATGTACTGATTAGGTAAGAACAACACAGTTTTATTTTCTTACAATATCAGAAGTCTGAGCTGAATTCATTTTCATCATACTACAGATAGACTGTTGGTGGGGTTGGTCACTGAGAGGTGGATACATTTTTGCATTTCTCACCTTCTGCCTATGTTTTTTAGTTTGTTCCCTCTCCTATCTTCCAAGTCACAACTCTGTCTATATTTCTGACACCATACTTACTTTTCTGCTCTATTATTTCTGGTGCCCCTTTTCTCCCTCTTTTCCTTCCCTCATTCTTCTTCAATACTGGGAGCTATTCTCAGGGTCCCTCATATAATAGGCAGGCTCTGTACCATTGAGCTACACCATCGCCTTGTGGTAGTTTTATTCTGAGCATACAGATATTTGCAATTTATATATAATTCACTGAAATTCACTATATAATCCAGGATGTGATCTAACTGGCCATTCTCCTGCCTCAGCCTAATGAGTGGCTGTATTCCAGGTATATATGTCAAGGTTCAACTTCTTATAATCTTTTACAATGATTGCTACAAATAGATCAATCCTTCAAACACAATTAAGGATAAGCTACCGTTTCAGTATGATTAATTAATCACACATGCACAGTCTCATTTTCTTTTACAATAAAGCATCCATAGGATTCTACCCTCAAGGATCTATCTGCTTCTTTGGTGGACATGGGTATATGGCAAGGTTATGACCTCTATATTCATTAGTTCCTCAAAATAGCACACATTTTGTCTTTCTGCCCTGAAACTCTGTATGTCTTTGAATTGCTTTTGGATGGGATGGAGTCTTAATAGTCTGTTTAAATTGAAATGAAGCTTATCATAGACTGGGTCTCTTATAAACAATAAAAACATTATTTCTCACAGAGAGACTAAAAGGATTTATTCTCTTGTGAGAGACTTCTCATGAATAATGCCTTTTGGTTGTGTCTTCAAGTGGCATAAGGAACAAAGATGACCCCTTGGGTTTTTAGAAGGACAGAAATCTCATTGAAAAGAGTTCTGACAACATACCATAGTTACCTCTCCAAGGTCTTGCTGCTTAATACCATCTCTTGCCTTTTATTTTTATTTTTTTATTCTTCTGTCATATAATACATCCTGACAACAGCCTCCCCTCCTTCCAGTCCTCCCAGTCTTTCTCACCTTCTCCCCACCCCCAGATTCACTCTCCCTTATCTCTGACTTCCTCCAGAAAAGAGCTGCCTCCCACGGACATCAACCAGACACAGCATAAGAAACAGTAAGACCAAGCACAAATTTGTCAAGGCTGGGCCTTGCATCAAGGCTGGGTGAGGCAATCCAATAGAAGGAAAAGGGTCTCAAAATCAAGCAAGAGAGTCAGAGACATCCAAACTCTCACTGTCAGGAGTCCTCCCAAAGCACCAAGCCAACAACCATAATGCATATGCAAAAGACCTAGCACAGATACATGCAGGCTCAGCGATTGCTGCTTTAGTCTCTGTGAGTGCCAATGAGCCCTGCTTAGTTTATTCTGAGGGTCATGCTCTCCTAGTGCTCTCAATCCTTCTGGCTTTCACAATTCTTCCTCCTGTGGTGGTATTGTGTTCCCCAAAATATTGTGCACCCTAATAAACTTATCTGAGGTCAGAGACAGAACAACCACAGTATTAAACATAGAGGTTAGGCAGTGGTAGCACACGTCTTTAATCCTAGCATTCCAGAGACAGAAATCCATCTGTTCAAGGATACAGCCAAGCATGGTAACTCATGCCTTTAATCCCAGAAAGCGAGACTTTAATCCCAGGGAGTGGTGGTAGAAGGCAGAAAGGTATATAAGGCATGAGGACCAGAAACTAGAAGCATTTGGCTGTTTAAGCATTTAGCCTGGTTAATCATTCAGGCTTCTATCAGCAAAGTTCAGCTGAGACCCATTCTGGATGAGGACTCAGAGGCCTCCAGTCTGAGGAAACAAGACCAGCTGAGGATCCAGCAAGGTGAGGAAGCTGTGGCTTGTTCTGGTTCTCTGACCTTCCAGTGTTCACCCCAATAAGCGGCCTCAGGTTTGATTTTGTTAATAAGACTCTAAGATTCATGCTACATCCCCCCCCCCCACTTTCCAACTGATTCCCTGAGACTTCCAACATGAGCTCTCTCTCTGCCTAATGTTTTGGTGTAGATTTCTCCGTAAGCTCCCATGAGTTGCCAGAGGCAACTTCTCTAATGATGACTGGATTAGGCACTGATCTATGAGTATAGCAGAACATCATTAAGAATCAATCATTGTTTTTGTTTATTTGTTTGTCTTTTTGCCAGTGTGTTTGGTTCCATCCTAGGTCTCTGGGCTATACAGCCTCTGGTTCCAGACCATCCAGTCAGTGTCAGGCATAGGCTTCCTCTTGAGGCATGGTGTGGGCCTCAACTTGGACCACTCATTGGTTGGCCACTCCCATGAGTTCTGTGTCACACCATTGTCCCAGCACAACTTGCAGGCATGAAAAAATTGTAAGTGGAAGGTTTGGTGGCTGAGTTGGAGTCCCAGTCCCACCACATCCCGCCTCTCCAAATGCTCTCCGATTCTAGTCATCTCTCAACAGAACTCTTTTTTGGCATCCCCCCAAATTCCTCCTATTCCTATTCCTACCTGCCTACAGCCCACCACAAAATATATTCTGTAACCCCTTCTCAGGGAGATCCATTCATCCTCCTTAGAGCCTTCATTGTTACTTAGCTTTCTAGGCCCATTGATTGTAGTGTGATTACCATTTATATGACAGCTAATACCACTTATTATTATTAGTGAGTAAATACCATGTTTGTCTTTCTGTGTCCATGTTACTCACTCAGAATAATTTTTTATCTAGTTCTGTCAATTTGCTACAAATTTCATGATGTAATTTTTTTTAAACAGCTGAGTAATATTCCATTGTGCAAATGTACAACATTTTTTTTTTATCTATTCTTTGATTGAGTGACATGTAGGTTGTTTCCAGTTTCTGGATATTGTGAATAAAGCTGCTATGAACATAGTTGAGCAAGTGTCCTTGTGATAGGGTGGGTCTTGGGGTAGACTGAGTCATAATTTTCTGAGAAACCACCATACTGATTTCCGTATTGGCAGTACAAGTTTTCATACAAGTTTACACTTCCACCAGCAATGTAGGAGTGTTCCTCTTGCTCCACATCCTGTCCAGCATGAGCTGTCACTTGTGTTATTGATTTAGTCATTCTGACAGATGTAAAGTAGCATCTCATAGTAGTTTGATTTGCATTTCTTTGATGGCTAAAGATTTTGAAAATTTCTTTAAGTCTTTCTCAGCCATTTCAAATTCCTGTATTCAAAATTCTCTATTTATATCTGTACCCCATTTTTTAATTGGATTATTTGGTCTGTTGATACCTAGTTTCTTTTTTTTTCCTTTTTAATTTTTTATTTTTTTTGACTTTTGTTTCTTTACCTTCCTGAGAAATTTTTTATTCATTTTACATACCAGTCACAATAATCCCCCTCTTCCCGCCTCCTGCCCATCTTGCCTTACCCCCCAAGCCATGATTGCAGGTCCTTTTTTTTTTTTTTTTTTTTTTGGTTTTTCAAGACAGGGTCTTTCTGTGTAGCTTTGTGCCTTTCCTGGATCTCACTCTGTAGACTAGGCTGGCCTCGAACTCACAAAGATCTGCCTGCCTCTGCCTCCTGAGTGCTGGGATTAAAGGCGTGTGCCACCACTGCCCAGCTGCAGGTCCTTTTTAAAAAATGGTTGCTGCCTTTTAAGCCATAGATGTCTGAATCAGAAACTGCAGCTCTACTACTACCAGCAGCAGTTAGGCTGCAAGGGCCATAGCCGGACGGAAATCTGTTTCCTCTGGCTCCAACTCTTGCAAAGCTACTAAAGGAATTTAACTAAACTTCTCTCCCTCTAAAGAACTCAAGATTCAAAGGTTAAGGTGGAATTCTGTTCTTCAGAGAGGCTGAATATCAAGTAGCTCACCTCCTCTCCTTGCTCACACCCTCCAAAAATCCTTCTCCTCACCCCTCGCCCCTCCTTATAAACCCCTTTTCACCTGGCTCCTCCCTACTACTTTCTTTCAGGTAGTTGCTGACTCAGCCTCCTGACTGCAGGTGAATTTTATTTAATCAAACACATCTTTGCATCATTAAACAAACATTCCAGAGCATAAACAAAAGTTACACACCTTGAAATAATATTCTACAACAGATACCTACATTTAAAACCTTGAACAAATTACTAAGTTCATAAATAACCTTTGTACATCTACATAATTTCTAAATAAGAAATAGATACAAACACTAGATACCTAGTTTCTTGAGTTCTTTATATATTTTGGATATTAGCCTGATATGAAGTTGGTGAAAATCTTTTCCAATTCTGTATGCTCATGTTTTGTCCTATAGATAGTGTACTTTGCCTCACAACAGCTTTTCAGTTTCATGAGGTCCCATTCATTAATTTTTTATCTTAGTGCCTTGCTATCAATGTTCTTTTCAGGAAGTTGTCTCTTGTGCCAATGCTTTCAAGGCTATTCCCCACTTTCTCTTCTGTCAGGTTCAGTGTATCTGGTTTTATGTTGAGGTCTTTGACCCATCTAGAGTTGAGTTTTGTGCAGGGTGATAAGTATGGAACTATTTGGACTTTTCTACGAGCAGCCATCCAGTTTGACCAGTACCATTTGTTGAAGATGCTGCTGTCTTTTTTCCAATGTGAATTTCTATCTTCTTTACCATAAAATCAGGTATCCATTGGTGTGTGGATTTATATCTGAAACTTCAATTTGATTCTCTTGATCGACATCTCTGTTTTGGGGTCAATATCACGTTGTCTTTATTACTATAGATCTATAGTACAATTTGAGGTCAGGGATGGTTATAATTTCTCCAGTTCTTTTATTATTCAGTATTTTTTAAACTATCCTTTTTTTTTTGTTTGTTTTTGTATTTTTTTTTGGTGTGTGTGTATGTGTTTCCATATGGAGCTGAAAGTTGTCCTTTTAAAATCTTTGGATAATTGTGCTGGAATTTTGATGGGGATTTCATGAATCTCTAGACTTCTTTTGGTAGGACAGCCATTTTTACTATGTTCATCCTACTGATCCATGAGCATGGGAGATCTTTTCATCTTCTGATAACTTCTTCAGTTTCTTTCTTTAAAGATGAAGTTTTTATCATATAATTCTTTCACTTGCTTGGTTAGAGCTACCCCAAGATATTTTATATTATTTGTGGTTATTGTGAAGGATGTTCCCTGATTTCTTTCTCAGTTTATATATATATAAAATGGCAGGGCTACATTTTTTTTTTAGTTAATCTTGTATCCAGTCACTTCACTGAACCCTGTCCTTGTTTTAATTTACAAATTTCAGATAGTTGTAAACATTCAGAGTACCCCATAGGAGAAGTATATATTTAATATTATACTTGGCATTAATTTCTATATATCTTATTCTACCAGCCACAGGGCAAATGTAAATGGCATCAATTCTCAAAACTATTCCAATAACAGATGCTTTCTAACTTCTGATGGGGTTTACACTCCAACAAATTTATTAAAAATTGAAACATCACAAGGCACAAATTCATTTAACATTCTTTGCTTTATTTATTATCACATGTTCTTTTGTTTTAGCAAAATCACTCAGCCTGCATACATTATAAAAATAAAATATTTATGTGGTTCACACTTCAGGAAGCTAAATATACAAGCAGTAGCTCTGACTTTAGTCACTTCCACTGATCTAAGCATCTTGCTCATGGAACTAGCATGAGTTCTTAGAAGACCTTCATTATATTTTACACGGCAACACTTCTGATTTCACTAAGTCTTACCTTGTGAGGATTTCAGCATGTCCCAGTGTCATCTTATGAGAAATAAGCCTTCCCCAATTATGTCACCTATGGAATAAGTAGTCACTTGTCCATTTAGTAGACTCTGGGCCACCAGTATTTTTCCTTTACATGGCCATCTAGGAGTTGGAACACATAACAATACCAAAACAGGGAATTGCTTAACTTTAGAGAAGAGCAAATATCTAAAGTAAGAGCACATCATCTGCTGAACGCACTTTACATTTTTACCAGTGTAAGTTGAAAAATAATAAATGAAACGATTGTAAATGAGGCAAGTTTATGTATATACCCTGGGACTGAGAAGGGGATAGTAAGAAGGTCCATAGACCAAGGGACCTATTATTAACACTGACTTTGGCTAGGAGTCCTTATATCTCCTGCTTACCTAAGTAGTAGTATCATGAAGATGATTCGGTTTCCAATTTTCTGTGTCATTTCAAACCACGATCACATCCTGTCTGATAAAGTGAAATATTCCCTTTGTCTTTTACCTCAGTAGGTAGCTTATGAATAGATGGCCACAATTTTCTTCATGGAAAGAATGATCCCATTCTTATGGCTTGAAGTTGTGTAGCAGATTCTTCCTGAAGGGAACCCAAACTCCTCTTTGGTCAATATGCTGCATATTACGAAAGAGGCTCAGGAAGGAATGGCAGAAAGGTGCATAACGTGTCTGAAATTGAGAAACTTTCTTCGTTTTCCTAGACAACTATGCTGATTTGATGTGACATGCTGTCACACTGTTTACCCTAAACAGCCTTGAATTCCTGGGTTCTAGAGATTTCCTCCCTCAGCCTCTCAAATATCTACAAAAACAGAATCACACCCTTATTTACTGTTTTGAATAAAATGACCCAATTTGAGTATTTATTTTAATTTATTTTCTTGTGTCATTATATTTTTGCTTGTTATTGACAATTTACATATATACAATGGAATATGATCATATCTATTCCATATTTTTCTCCTATAACTCCTCCTGTATCCCCCCATAGCTTGTCCTCTTACAAATGTCACGTTTTTATCTTTGTCATTACCCACTAAACACAAATAGTGCCCAATTATGAGCATTGGTGTAGGATCATCCACCATGACATGGGAAACTTACAAGTGGGAACACATTTTAAAAAGAATGATTCTCTCATGTCTATCAATTGCTAATAGCTTTACATCTAAGGGTGAGTTCTTGTGAATCTCTCCTCATCCATGCTGGAATTTTGGCTGTTTTGACATTTTGCTGGTAATCACAGCTGCTGTAAGTTTATGAGTGAAATGGCCATATCAGACCCAGGGGACAGATTTTATAGTACCCATACCCATCTTCTGGTTCTTGCATTCTCTCTTATCTTCCATTATGTTCCCTGAGACTTGAGAGTTAGAGGTGGTTAAATATGTTCCACATAGGCCTGAGCATTCAACAATCACCTTTTCTTAGTACTATAACAAATTCTATGCCTCTGCAATTATTGCTACCCATTTCACAAATAAGCTTCTCTGAACAAGATTTAAAATAGCTCAACTAGAGTTTATTCACATGGACTAATCATAGGTACAGGTTGGTCCTCATACATATTTCTATTTATAAAAATATCCAAATAGCTGTAGAAATTTAATTTCTGCTCCTTTGTAATCTTAATAAATCTATCTATCTATCTATCTATCTATCTATCTATCTA
>CABHPR010132173.1:5928-26572 GCA_902168415.1 Peromyscus melanophrys | reverse complement strand
AGGAGGAGGAGGAGGAGGAGGAGGAGGAGGAGGAGGAGGAGGAGGAGGAGGAGCCACCGTACTCCACAGCAAACACACCTCCAGGCAGAGCTTAGAGACCTCAGGGTGTGAAAGGCCTGTCTGTGAAGTGAACCCACCCGTCCCCCTGCCCTTTTCTTAGGCTCAGTGTCCCCCCTGCCTAGTGGAAGTAGTGTAGAAGGGCAGCCGCCCCCTTGCCACTGGACTCCAGGTTCTCTCCCAGAATCAGTGACAAAGGAGCCAGCCCCGTCTCCTCTCTTATAACAAAGACAATGTAGCTAACACTCACTCACTGAGTCTAACAATGGTGGGCCTTGGGCAGGGAGGAAACCGAGACATGGAGACATCACGGGCTGTGAAAGCCAGGATTTGACCCAAGGCATTCCAATTCTACGGCTTGACCCACCAAGTACAAGGTTCCTAGGTATTACTTTTAACTTAGTCATGCAGACCCCAGGTCCTTCTGGGTGGCCCTTGGAGTCAGCCCAGCACTTCAGCCTTGCTAGGAACATCCTCAACTCCTTGACTTCTATCCTGGTCAGTCTCCACCCAGCAAAAACAAGGTCTAACTGCCAGGGTCTCGTGATAGGCCATCTGTACGTCAGCTGACTAAAACTGTGGCACTTAAGGGCCGGCTGTTCTCAGTGCTCGCTGGGGGAGCAGCACTCATGTGTGAGTTTGAGGAGCCACAACATCTCCACCCACCTAAGTGGTTCTCCTGGCCTCATGCTCTGTGCTGGGTGCTCCTCATCTCTATGAGAGGTGCTCCAAACCAGGACCAAAGGCAGAGGAGCTCTCTTCCCTACGGTCATCCCCAAACTCCTGACCATTTCTCTCTCATTCCCCTTCATTCTGTTACAGCCCTTGGTCAGGTTACATCATCTTTCTAGACCCTTCTGGAGCTTCTGTTGGCCTCTTTGCCTTCACTCTCCACAGGAGCCATCCTTCCTAAAGTCAGATCCCATCCTGATGGGGGCAGGGAGGCACTGTAGGATACGTTTGTACTTCATACCACGGGGTACTTGCACTCCATAGTGCAGGAAGGAATCTGCACGTACATGCCACGACCAGCTTGGCAGGGCAACTGTTAAGTCTCTGGCCCAGGTGGTTCTAAGAAGGGCCTGAGCCCAGATCCCCATAGGACGAGGTCGGAGAGATTGTCGGGGGAGAAGGCTCAGAACTGTGACTGTCCACATGACAGAAGGCAAGACTGAGCTCTGGAATGGCTGACTCTTTGTTTGCACCCTCCCCATACAGCTTGGGGGCTGGAGGGGAGAGAGAGAGAAGCTAGGGTGTTAGTCCACTGGCGCCTCAGATCCTGGGCTCCTTTAGTGATTCGGGTCCTGTCCCTGATGACTGATTTTTGTGGTGACAGGCAGTGTGGGTTCTGATTACAATCCCCTTCTCCACTTCTACAAACCTTCCAATAGCTCCCCAGCGCTCCCAGAGAGGCCACACTCGTTTTCTTCTTTTTTTTTTCTAAGATGTATTTTTATTACTTTTAGTGGCATGTGCTTGTGTGGATATGTGCATATGAGAGCAGGTGCCTGTGGATTCTAACTTCCCTGGTCTGGAGTCCCAGGCGGTTGTGAGCTGCCTAATCCGGGTGCTGGGAACAGAACACAAGTCCTCAGGAAGGGCAGAAGCGTGCACACTCTTAACTGCTGAGCCGTTTCTCTAACCCGAGGCCATACCTCTTGACAAGACCACTGTGACTGAGTTCCTTCTCCACCTCTGTCTAGTCAAGACCTCTGCCTTCTTAAAAAAAAATACTCTTTCATGCATGTGTGTCTGAGTGTGCACTGTGTGTGTGCAGGAGCCCATGGAGGTCAGAAGAGGCATCAGGCGCCCTGGAACTGGAACTCAGTTGAGAGTCACCATGTGGGCGGTGGGGACAGGACCTGAGTCCTCTGCAAGAGCACTTACCCATGAGCCACTTCTCCAGTGCCACCCAGCCCTGCCTTCTCATGGTGCTAACCTTGGAATTCTGACCCGTGTCCTGAAGACCAAGTCCCTTTCACTGCTAGTGAGAAGCATTGCACCAAATTTCAGAATTCTCTTCCCTCTCTGGCTATGGGAAGCAGAGCTTATGCTGTGTCCTTGACCCAGCCCTCAAAAATGTTCACGCTAACAAGGTGCCTCACAAGACACTCAGGGCCTGTACACTTCTGTCACGTTCTGGGAAGGTGACCCTTCGCCTCTACCACCTTTTCATTGGTTGGCCTTTCCAATCTGTCACCCTGACGATCAACGTTTTCTGCAGGACAGAAACACTTGTGGCTTAGGTACAACTCAGATCTGTCACGTGCGTGGTCTTAAAGGTAACATATAACCTTTGACTCTGTTGCCAACTTTTCCAGTTTAGCAGAAAGCGGTATCATACTCAAATGCACAAGTTTCTATAACGGTAATGAATATACTTCGAATCAGCTCCATGCACTCAATCTTTAACTGACAAAAGCAAAGAAATGCTTTTAGGATAGCAATTTCTCCATTGTTTCATATTTAGAGAGAAAGGATACAGGGAGTAGAGAAGGTCCCAACCCTTATAGGAAAAGGAATCCTTCATTGTTAATTTTTTATTACTCTCCGGGCAACAGGGGATGGGCTTCTGTAACACCAGACTCAGGTTTCCAACCTCAAGACAGCCAGGCATTTCTCTGTCTTTTCAATTCTGCTCTGCCTGTAGTAGCCCCAGATCTTCTGGATGAAGCCCGTGCCTGCCTGGGGAATCTCAGGAGCTGGCCCTACACAGTGAGGAATTCTGGCATTGGCAGGGCTTGTCTTCAAGTCCCAGCTCCACTCTGTCTCCAGACGGCAATCAAAGCGTGGGATAGGCCATGCCTACCTCCTGGGATATCTGAGCACCACTGAGAGGTGAAAGTCAAGTATATGACTGGAGTCATGTGCAAGTACCCAGGGAGCGTATAAAGTGATCGGCTAGCCTCACTGGACTTCAGGCACCCACCTCCATTGCTCAGGTATGCCCTGCTTTTTCAATTAAAAAAGATTTATTTTGTTTTTAATTACGTGTGTGTGTGTGTGTGTGTGTGTGTGTGTGTGTGTGTCTGTGTGTGTGTGTCTGTGTGGGGGTGCCCACAGAGGCCAGAGGTGTTGAATCTCCCCGGATCTGCAGTCATAGGTGGTTATAAGCCACTTGACATGGGTACTAGGAAATGTCTGAGGCATTTCTCTAGCCCTAACCTGCCCTTGTTTGTGTGGCCATGTGTGGCTGTTCCTTTCTTCTCATTATCTCCTAAAGCAGGACGACCATCAGGGACACTGCTGGTTCAATGGTGTCTCCTGCCTCCTCCTCTGCAGTGGAGATGGGGGACTTCACAGACGGAAGAGTTGCTGCCTTAGTTCCATTTCTTTGATAAAGCACCATGACAAAGACACCTTTGGGGAGGAGACCAGCTGCTTCCTGCTGCGTTGACTGTCTGCAGTGTGGACAGGAGCAGCTGGTCCCACCCACAGCCAGGAGCAGAGAGAATGAATCCACACGAATGTTCTCCGCTCACTTGATGCTTTTCACACAAATCCAGGCAATGGTGCCCACCCACATCAATAATCCAACAAAGACAATCTCCACAGACCAACCTAATCTAGACACTTCCTCATTGAGATTCTCTTCCTAGATGATTGTAATTCGGATGGCATCAAGTTGGCTATCAAAACCATCACAGCTGACATGGACAGTGGGCTGTCTATCAAAATCTCCTGTGCATGGGACTCATGGATCAGGAGCCTCAGCAGTGCCCAGTGTCAGCGAATGAGGGAAAAGGTTCCACAGGGAAGGCACTACAATCTCCTCATCCGCGTCCTCTGTTGTGTTCTCCAAAGAGATTTACCGCCTACTAAGGGAGCTCTCATCTCTTGGGCCTGGCTCCTCCGCTGTCTGCCTCTTGTTTGCCCTCCAAAGTTCCCATCCTGCAGTTGTTCCATGGGTTTGCTTCCTTCCCACCCCTACACTCCATGGCTATAGCCTGGGATACCCGGGCCACCACTCACCCAGGCGTGACGTCTGCTTCCTCTTGATCTCCGTGAGCTTGGGAATGGGGTAGGGACCATAACAGTGTGTGAAGATGACGCACAGCTGCTGGCTGATCACTTCATTCTGTGAAGGAAGAAGAGGAGCTGTGCTATGGGAGTGCCAGGGTGGTGCAAGCCAGACTGTCACCACAGACACCTGTCCCCCTAGGCAAGAGGAGCCCGTGCATTTACTGTACGTCCCCCAGGACAACGGACATTCAGTTTGCATTTACCACGCCTGGACTGACCTGGTCTATGAGTCCACTGCTGAGTGCTTAGGAAATTTATAAAACAACATTTTCCCATCTCACCCTGATCATTTCCTAGCCAAGGGAAAGCAGGCTTTTGTAGCTCATGACTAGAAAGCTTTCACCTCCAATCCACCTTTATCCGTATTCTCAAATTCTGGAAACAGCCAGTGGCCCTGAGCAAGCAGCAGAAAGCCCTTTTGGTCCCATGACTGCGCCCCACAAGGACAGGACGAAAGCTTCTGATTCAGCTCTGTAATAAGTGGATTCTAGGGCTCAGGCATTTTGGATCTGGGAGTCATCAGTTGAATCACTTTTCAATAAAAATAAAAATAAGGACGGCGGAAGGCAGTTCTGTGCCTCTGAACTCCAGCTGCCCGTGGCTCAGGGAGGACGGAGACTGTGCCGAGTGACCTTCGTCCTGGAGTTTTGGTTCTTTTCCATGCCAGTCCTTCCTGTTCACGGCCCTCCACGAGCAGGTGTGCAGGCTGGGGGGTGGGATGTGACTCACAGCATTCTGCTGCTTTATGATGGGCAAATGGCTGAAACAGGGGCTAGGCAAGTATTTACAACTGCCGTGGTTTGAGTCAGTGTCCCTCATGTGTTAGGGGTGTGGTCCCTTCTTCATGGTACTATGGGGGAGATGCCTAAACCTTCTTGAGACCCTGCAGGAAATCTGAGGTCCTTGAGCGTGTCTCCTAAAGGGGATTCTGGGATGCTGGTCTACTCAGCCCTTTCTCTCTTTGCCTCCCAGCTGCTCCTACCGCATACTTCTGCCCTGGTACATTGTCTCACCTCTACCCCAGAAGCCATGGACCACGGACCTCCAAACTGTGAGCAAAATGAACCTTCCCTCTTTTAAGCTGATTATCTCAGGTGTTCTGTTTTAGCAACACCAGGCTGACTAACACAACAAAGTATCAAAAAAGGAAGGTTAAAACCCACTTTGTACCATTTCTCTAAAGATAAAAAACTGAAGAGTCTTAGAAGAACTGAGTGAGATCATCATTTTTTTCTTTCTGTTTCCCACAAGTGAGTGTTGCTGTTTTGTTTTGCTTTTGTTTTTGTTTTTTTAAATGACGGGCTTGGGACCACAACAATGCCAGTGATTGAAGATATTCTCACATTTAATCTCCAAGGCAGGACATAGCTCCTCCACGTGGGTAAAGAAAATCCCAACCCTTCTATCCAAGTGGCTAGATCTCAGAAGGCAGTGTCAGTTGGGACATGATGACGAGAGGGGTCGTTAGAGGGAAAGGAAGAAGGGATGGTGGCTATTCCCAAGGGTGGCATGGACGATACGTTAAGAGCAAACACTTTGCCACCTCACCCTGCACCCGTGGGTGAGCGAGCAATGTGTTTCCCCCATGGGCAGCACTAGAATCCCCTGGGAGCTGGTGAGGAATGCAAATCCTGCCCTTGTCTTTCTGCTGTTGTTTCTCATTTGTGTTTGAGACAGGGTCTAGCTATGCAGCTCAGGCTAGTCTTGAACTCAGGATCTTCCTGCCTCACTTCCCAGGGGCTGGCATAAGAGGCAAATGCTTCCAGACTGGATCCCACGCTTTTAAAAAACAGCATTTCCTTTCTGGAGCTGGGCAAATCCCGGCAGCAGGGTGTGCGTGAGTGGGGGGACATCACCGGGTAGGTGACAGTCAAGGTTCCTTTCAAGGCAGCCTCCGCTGGCCATGACATGGCAGATGTGGGGTGACCTTCCCATTGGCAGAAGGTTCTGTGGGTGCATACCAATGTCTGTTTTTGTCATTCAAGAAGATAAAATGACAGTTCACAGCAAAAGGCACCGCAGGCAAACCCAAGGGGAAGCTGAGGGAGGGGCAGGGTGACTTCACAGTGAGATGTGAGGTCTGCTGCAGCCAGGCTGCCTGGATCCGGATCCTAGCTCTTCTGGATCCTCTAAATGGGTCTCAGGGCCATCATTTCAAATGGAGATGGTGATAACACAGTCCCTCCCTCCAGGGCTCCTTGTAAGGTGTAGATGAGTATGGAGCGGCTAGCACGCCCCGGCACACAGCAGTGCGCTGCAGTGGGTGATTAATATCATTAAGGCACGTCCTGGCTTCAGTGCCCAGAGCAGGCCACTTCCCCAGCACAGGGTGTGACACACATGGAAGGGAGAGTCTGGGAGAACTGGGAGGGCTGCATGAGGACATAGAGAAGAGAGAAAATGGGGGAAAGACAGGCCTAACTAGGCTTTGATGAATGGAGGTGGCGGAAGGGGAGATTGCTAAGCACACATCTGTCCTGCTCCGGTGTTTTCCCTGAAGCTGATAAATTCAGCAGTTTTAGCAAGTGGTGTTTACACTGAGTCCCGTTTTCGAGGTTTTTCATGGAGATGGTTTGAGAGTTCTGCTGTGAGGATCTAGGAGTGTCTCTGGTGACTTCTGGATGCTTTCAAGATTTGGTCCAAAATTCACTTAGTGGATGTTTGTCACTGGCAACCATTTGATAAGTGGAAGCTTAGACTGAGGCGTTGCTCAGAGGCTTCCTGGTCAGCACATTTGCTGATTTCGCTGCTTTGATTGAGATTTTTTTTTTTACCTTTTGGTGGTACTGCTAGTTATGGTCCAGTGAGGGACTTGGGACACACACCTGCTTCTTTGGGGTTTCTGAGATGCCTGATGCTGGTACAGAGCTGCCAGAATGATTTTTTTTTCAAATCATTGTAAAAGAGAGATTTATTTCCAAAGAAGCCTCCAATAAGTCTTATGGCAAAGGATAGCAGACTTTTTTTTTTTTGAATTTAAACAATCATATTCTTCCTTCTGTTGATGGAGAGATGGAAGAGGCATACATTTCCTATTCCTCATAATAAGCTGCACGGTTTAATATACTGTATTCCCTCTGTAATACATGTTACAATCTGAGGATGCTGAGGACAGTCAATAAATCTAGAACTAAGATAACAGGATGAAGGTCAAGCTATGGAGGGGGAGAAAATATCTGCAAACCATATGGCTGACAAAGGACTAGTACTTAGCAAATATAAGGAACTCTTAGAATTCAACAATTCACACAGAATAAACAATTCAACTAGAATGCAAGAAAACGATGCAAAGAGAAATTTCAGTGAAGAGAGTATGCGGGCGGTGCACCAGTGCATGCTTGGGGAATGCTTGATTGCACTCTGCAGCTATGTTAAAACTACCTGTTTCCCTGCAGGTCAGTCTATGTGATGTCATACCACACAGGTAAGGGTTTCCATGGAACTTCCTATGAAAACAAATCAACCCTCTCTCCTCCCTTCCTCTTGGGCCCACCCCTTCCAGAGATGGAGCCGCCTGCTTTGTCTCTGGGTCACCTCTCCTGGGTGTGCAGCACAGCTGCCAGGGAGCAGGTTTTGGTCCACATCTGGCAAAGGCCTTTCCTTCTTCCTGCCTCCCAGATGTTCCTGCTAGGGCTGTTGGTGACTTTCATGTCCTTCCACCCAATGACCCCCCTTCCTGCTGTCAGACACTGGGGTGCTTGTGGAGGCTCCTCTCCCCTGAGCTAGGCTAGTTAAACGAGCCACCGGATGAGGTGACGAATGCAGTGTTGGCAGCCGGGAGAGGGATGGCTTTTTGGGTGGCCTGGGAGACCGGGGAGCTTGGGGTGCTAAGCGTGTTGTGTTTTGGGGCCTAGTGATGACTGATTCCATCTGATAGAAATCCACTGGGCTCTGCAGTTACAATCTGGGGAAGTTTCTACGTATATGTCACACTTCAAAGTGATGTTTATCCAAACAAACAAACAAAAAGCAAAAGGCAAAATTTCTCTGTAGCATGGAAAAAAGTTAAAACCAGGCAGGTCAGAAAACACTTGACTATAGACACTGGGAATGCACCCAGTAGTGCCTTTCACTGAGGTGGTTCTGGGTAATTTCAGGTGAAAGCCTTTGATCCATTTATTTTAAGTTGGAGGGCGCAAGGGAGGAGTTTGCTTTTGAAATGTTCCCTGCAGGTTCCACTCTTTTTGAACTCACTCAGGCCCACTATACTAAGGCTTGCTCAGTAGCGCGGACACCACACACAGCCAGCAGGGGCCACAGAGGCTGGCTTGAGGAAGGCACTGACCAGGACAGCTGCTGAGGGGAGCTCTGAGAGCAGGTGGACCGTGTTGCTGGTGGCTGACTGCCATCAGAGAAGGCAGTTCTGTATGCCCCTTGCTCTCACAGTGAGTAGCCCGCCAGCCTAGCCCAGGACAGGTACCCACACACTGTGGTTCACAGGCCAGTTTCTCCTGAGACTTTGCAAGCTCCATGTGGAGCCTGGAATTCCGCAAAGCCTGCCCTGGGACAGAGTGGTCACCCCAGTGTGGTCACTTAGCCACTTAGCAGTTGGGGGAGCCTGGGCGAGTTACTTCCCATCTCCTCGCCTCAATTTCCCCTTGTTTGTTAAAGGGAGATGAATTCCTCCAGAAGTGCTTGTAAGACTGTAAGATTTAAGCCCTAAATATGCTTAAGTTAGTGACTGGCTTGTAACTAAATTAAATATATATTTTAAATTAAATACATATATAATTTTATTTTTTTTAAAAGATTTATTTATTTATTATGTATACTGTGTTCTGTCTGCATGTATGCCTGCAGGCCAGAAGAGGGTCTCAGATCTCATTACAGATGGTTGTGAGGCACCATGCAGTTGCTGGGAATTGAACTCAGGACCTCTGGAAGAGCAGCCAGTGCTCTTAACCTCTGAGCCATTTCTCGAGCCCCTATATAATTTTAAGCTTTGAAAAAAACTTCATTTATGTCTTGAGACATAATGAAGTTCATTACGAAAGGGTTCCACAGACAAATGGGTCTGGGAAACACCTTAATTCCCTTTGTGAATTTCAGGGCACCGAAGAGAGGAGTGTTCATAAGGCAAATGTCACCCTGAGGAGAGGAGACGGTACCGTGACCTAGGTATTCACAGCTGGCTGTGCCTGCTGAAGAGCCTTGGGGAAGCGCAGAAGGCCCTGTGCCTTCTGTGAGGCTTTTCAAAGCCACTAAGAAAGCTTCTATGTTGTGTCGGGGAGGAGTGGAGGGGCACTGGGCATTTCACTGCTTTGCACTCCCAGCCACCTAGAGGCCTGTGTGATTATCAACTCATTTACAGACAGGGAAATTGAGGCAGAGGGGGGTTTAAGAAGCTTAACTGGGTCCTAAGGCTAGTAAGTGGGAGAGCCAGGATTTGAACCCTTGTAATTTGGCTCCAGAGTACATATGCTCAACCACTGTGTAATATGAGCCCACGCACTTGGGTGATCTGGTGGCTTAGGGTATGAACTCTCTAGAACCTTTCAGGGAGATTGGTCTTCCCTCGTGCTTCTCATGGTCACAGAGCTGGGGTGTTTTCTAACAGTGTTCCCTGGCCTTTGGCCGTTGACACCAATGGGTGTCAGGGAGCAAGTTCATCAAGGCTGTCCAAAGCCAGTACTTCCCATCAACACACAGAGGGGGCTACACACCCCTGGCAGGGCCTGGAGTGTCTTTATGATATTCCCAAATAGATGACTCTACAGAGATTTCACGAATGATTCTCATAATACCCCAAGAGCAAGACTGATGTTTAGAAAGAGACGCAGAGACGTGGCATCCCTTTGCTGGGAATGGAGACTTTGGTAGGGGTGAACCCCAAGGGAACAGAATGAAGTTCCTCTGACTGGCCCTCCCATTTTGATCCTGTGATACGATATCATCTACACATATGTTGGGCTTCATTCATAGTTATCCTGGGATGTATGTAGCCTTTGGGCTGCATGTTGGGCATGCTGTCAGTCTACATGAAAAGATTTAGCTTTCCAGAAACCGTAGCAGAATATTGTCCAGGGATGGCACCATTCCCCTCCTCCTACTTGATTCTCACCGTCCCTTTGGGCCTGGTCAGGACCAGCACTGTGGGGATGCCCCCCTTACCCCCTTTTGAATCTTACATTTTCTTAGCCTGGTCCAGGGAAACTAGCTTTATATGCTTTTAGAGCACACGTGTTAGTATCATGCCCTGGCTTGAGAGCAAGTTCCCTGAGTCAAAGATCCCGAACCTGCTCTTGTGCATAAATGCCTTGGGATACAGGAAATGCTCAGCCACAAAGCTGGCCCACAAGTGATTGTGCAAGCAGCTGTAGCCAGCTGAGATGCACTCGCCACCTGCAATGGTGATGTAGGGATGTTTAAGGACCATTCGTTCCCAGCAAGGGACCATCCAGATCTATGGGCCTCCACCCTCACTCTCTGCTGCAACCACAATGGCCTCACCCTCCACCCCCTTGTACCTTGCTTGCTTTTAAGATTTCAAACATCAGGGGCAGGCCTTGGGTGACGAGCTCCTCCGTGTACTCTTCTTCCTGAATGGTCTTGAACTCCTTGAGCAAACACTGGATGAGAGGCCTGCGGTGCTGCTGGAAGGCGATCCGCAGTGACTCCAGCCACGTGTGCAGAGTCCACGGGACACCTGCATGGGGAAAAGGCATCGGGCCAGGTGGGAGGGGAGGGCAGACGAGGGGAGGGCAGAAAACAACCAAGGAACAGGAATGTTTTTATCTGGAAGTTGGCCTTTGTCTAGGATGTTACCAAGCTGTAAATCCAAGGGACCAGCCTTCAGTGAGCACAGGCAAGACTTGCGGAAGGGGAAATTCTACTGCTTATCCGTGCTCCTCAGACTATTGGAGGGTGCGTTTTACAGTACCCGTCACTGCGGAGAACATTTTAATTACTCATTCTTATGCGTCTATGCCTCCGAGTCCACTATCTTCCTTCTACTCACTGGGGAGGGGAAAACTCGGGGGAAGAGGGAGTTTCAGAATTAGATGACGTAACCATACTCAGATGAGGGCTGAGAATGGTGAGACTTGACCATCTCCTGTCACATCTAAATCAATGGGAGGGGACCATTGCTGGTCCCCTGTGTGAGACATTGCCACCTGCAACACCTTATCATGTCTCTTTCCTTTAACAAGGTCTCCTAGCAGATGACTGCTGTAACATGCAGTGAGCGGTGAGGAGGGAGAACATGCCTCGCCTGCTTCATAATGAACAGGTAGATCGTTCTGAGCCCCCAAACTTAATCACACAAAACAGACTCTCAGGGTAACAGCATAAATTTCCTATGTATTAAACGGTCCATCGCCTCTCCAGAACAGTGATCCAGTGGCTTCTATTTGTTTTTCAGCCTGCCATGATAGGGACCCATTTCCACGTCTCACTGTTCTCTTCCTTGCCAGGCAATCTAGTGGCTAGCCTTGCCACTAGATTGATGCTAGGCTAGCCTGGATCGCCAGACACACCAATGAGACAGCTCTGGGCTAGCTCACTGCAGAAAGAGCTGCAGCTCTCCTGAAAGGATCCTGTTGGCTCAGAGGAAAAGTCCTGGTGAGGAGGCATTTGTCTGTGTCAGTGGAGTTGGGTGTTCTATACAGTAAGTCCTCAAGCCCTGGGAACCACCTGGAGTGATTGTTAAATATACAGATTCCAGCCTTTATCCATCCAGACCCTCGACAGCAGAGCCTCTGGGTGCAGGGCCTGGCAATCTGTATTCAGACAAGCTCCCCAGGTGATTTACATATCTGGTTCAAGGTCCAGGGTTTGGAAACCAGGACAAGGTGATCTAAGGTAGGGCCTCAGGGCAGGCAGGGTGCTCTGTCTGTGGGAACAGTGTGGGTGTCTTGGCCTGGAAATGTTCTCACAAGTGAAGGAAAAGCTCCCTGGGACCCCTTGGTGTGTGTGTGTGTATGTGTGTGTGTGTGTGTGTGTGTGTGTGTGTGTGTGTGTGTGCTGTGTCTAGTGGTGAATAGTGCCCAGACTGACCTATACTCCTGATATCAATTGTGACATCCACGTAGCCATGCTCAGCGCTGTGATACATGGCTTCCCTCAGGGCCCTCAGTTTGGCCTTGCTGTTGCGGCTGGCACACAAGGGGGGCGGGGCTGTTTCTGCCAGGTCTGTCCCCTCAGCCAGAATCTCCTCCAGGGACAGGATATCACTCTTCTCCTTCTCTGGCTGAGCGAGCAGTTTGCGGAACACATTCCTGTCAATCATAAACCCAGAGAGGAAGACACTCAGAACGGAGGTGGCTGTGCTGGGGCAGGGGCATGGTAGGGGTCAGGAGCTGCTCAATGCTGCTCACTCAGGACCAGGAATGAGAGGACAGTTCCCAGATGGTGGCTTCATGGATGACAGGCTTTGGGGATGAAGGAGATGGTGGGGTATGACTGGCCATGTTTCCCAGAGGACGTCTTGAGGCTGAGTAATACCCAGAAAGTTCTGGAACTCTGCCTTTTTGAGCATTAGTCTGGTGAATTTGCTCTCTTTGGGCAATGTGTAATAAAATCTGATAGGGCTTCTGGAAGAAACCTAGAGAGGACATGAGCCAACAAGAAGAACTCTGTCATTTTTATGTGAATTCTTCTCAGATTGCGGCAGCTGACGTGATATACTCTGACCCATACTGGCCAAGAGCGACACATATCTCTGTGGTTACAGCTGGCTGGGCGTGAACAGAGCATGGCAGTCTGTATGCACGTACAGTGCAGGAAATTGGCTCGTAGCCCAAAGCTGTGAGTGAAGGTGCTCTGGTCAGGCCCTGAGCCTGGGCTACCCCACTTCCCCTGAGCCCCACATCCAGAGAGAGAATGGTCTGGGGGAGGCCTGGGAATCTGCATTTTTAACAAGCACCACTTGGGACCTGGTGGCCTTGGCCCATCCTAGCCTACCTGTGTCCATGGGCTGCGGCCTGGCTGAAAGAGTTCATGTCACCCTGGGGGGTTGTAGAAATTCCATTCCTGTACATGGTTCCTATCAGGGGATCCGCACCACGCTCCAACAGCAAACTAACCAGCTCAAAATTCCCTGCAAGCCCAGAGAAGGGGGTTTCGTAAAAGAAGAAAACAAAAGCCAGTCACAGGTACATCAAAGGCCACATCGGAGACACCGGGGCTGGGTTCGAACCGGTGACTTACCAACAGCTGCAGCAAGCTGGAGGGGAGTTTCTGAATAGTTCTCCTCGCCATGTTCCACCGAGCCTTCTACCTTGGCTCCAGCATCCAGGAGGAGCTGCAGGGGAAGAGTGGCCACTGAGACATGGAAGGGTGTGATTCGTGGGGAGGTGTCAGTGTACTGGTTGACATCGGTCAGACACTAGTGTCCCCCTCCCCCAAGGTCGGTGACCTTGTGCACTGGACTGGAGGCAACTTTACCTCAGAAAAGAAGCCTCTCTCGTCTTTTAGGACCCCAGACTACCCACAGTGTGGTCCATGCACAAGGACATGTTATTCAGTTTGCTAGAAAGGCTGCCTCTCTGGCCCCGGCCTGGACGTACTGAACTAGTCTGTATTTTAACAGGCTCCCCAGGGCGTCCTTAGGAATATTAAGGTTTCTGGAAACACTGAGATAGAAGCATCCAAATGCTGAAAGTCTCCATGGTTGGGTCTGTGTCACAAGCCTCAGAGGGCAACTGAAGTGGTCCCTTTCAGCAACAGGTGCTCAAGAGTTATGACCGACCCCGGGAACATGCTCGGCCAGCCAGGCTGAGCATCCCTCCCAGACCCCCCTGGATGGCTCTGAGGACAGGGGAAGTATTTAGTTCTCTGGCCAGCGAGATCTGGTAATGTAGCAAAAGCTGCAGAAAATTTGCTTCTCCTGCCTTCATTCGGTGCCTTTGCTGAGATACGCGAGCTTTTTAGAGGAGGCGGAGGCGCTGTCCGTGCCCGTTCACCACTCTCGGTGAAGGTGCTGTCGCATGCAGCATGTAACATGGGGGAGAACCCACCATCTTTACTGCCTACCTCCTGCTACCTGAGAGCACATCCCCGTGACTGCACCTGCTGCCAGGATGCAGCCTGACTAGCAGGAGGTTCTGTCTGGCTTTCAGCTGTTCCCTTTCCTGAATGAATGGCTGAAGATCCCATTGTCTATTAAGGGATTCTGTCTCTGTTCTCCAGATGCTATCAACTCCCTTCTCTCTTAGATTCCCCTCTGCCAAAAAGGGGCCGAATTTGATATTCTATAAGCAGAAGCCAGCGCCAAGGGTACTACATCACACTCAGCCTCCTGAAACGCCGCTATGGGTCTGTCATGAGGATTCCCATAGCCAGGAAACATCAAAGGTTCCTGTGAAATGCCAACACCGCTGAGCCCTCCCTGCCACTCCACTCTCTGCTGCACAGAATTCAGATATGTGGGCCACATCAAAGAGGTGTGTTCTCGCTGTCTCTGCACTCACTGTGGGGCTGGAGAGGTCCTGGACTTAGATGCCAAGCTCCCTCTTCCGATGAAGTAATGACCGAGTTAAGACCGAGGCTACATCAAGTAGTGAGAAAAAGTGAGAACAATACTCCCAGGATCGCAGATACAGGCATGCCACCACATTTAGAGCTGTTTCAGAAGACACGGAATCTACTGTAGACCCCCCGGAACCGATTCTCAAGAGTCAAGACTCACACCAGCGCATTTTTCAAACACCCCCTCGTTGATCTGGATGCTTCTTCCCACTGGTTGGAAACCACTGGCATCTACAGAACACCTGAGGGAAAAGTCCCTCCAGGTACTGACCCTGGCCAAGTCTCACGGTCATGTTAAGATAAGTAAAAGGAGCAAGTCCACAAAATAACAGCTGAAGTCTCACCTCAGAGCAACCAGGAAGAACTCCACAGGTCTGTCACTCTGTGTGTGAGGCTGCCTGTGGGTATGCAATGCTTTCATATTGGTTAATGCTTGGCCAAATAGATGCTGAAGTATGATAATTTCATTATAGAATACGGATATGCTACATTGAATTGCAATTAACCAATATGAATAACTCAGGGAGATATGCATGCTGGGAGAGATTTAGATTTGCATCATGGAGGAGGTCACAGTTCACGGTCGGATGTGGATAGGGAAATACGTTAATACCTGAACTACAGGAATATGTCCATGCAACACAGCAAAAGTCAGAGCCGTCCAATGGCGGGTCTCGGGGTGGACGGATGGATATTTATGAGGAGTACTGACAACCTATAAACAAATTGAAGTTATTTTCAAAAATGTGACCTTCACAATATTTAGGCTTGCAGATTCTAGCCTATCTGTGGCCAGGCACACAGATTAGGAGAGTACCAAAAAGACATCCTGGCAGGTGCCTTGGGAAATGGTGGTGACGCTGGGTAGTGACTTCCCCTTTTGAAGGCTCCAAGCAGCCTCTCACTGGAACTGGGCGCTGGTCTTGCTTGAGTGTCTTGGAAGAGATGTTGAAGCGGCCTTCTGGAAGCAGGCCACTGGAAGACTGTGTTTTGGGGATGTTATCAATGGGGGCAGGGAAAGGTTTTTGAGCCTGTGTTCTCTGTTCCTTAACCGTCCCCCTGAAAAGCGTTAGTGCTCGTTCATTCATAGGGATGCTTTGGAAAAGTGGCTCCTATGAGCCAGCTTCTCTGCTCATCTCTTTCCCTCTTTCTGCTTAAGGAGGATGGTGGTACAAGAAGGGAGGTAGCCTGAAATATCACCAGCAAGCTAGCTGTATTTCAGATCCTCAAAGGGGGCAGGTGAGGGTAGGTCTGCTTCGTGCTTCCACAGTACAGAAGACAGTCATTCATTTGAGAGAGGATGTCCCTGCTGCTCTGCTCACAGATCACCTTGGCTTCTTAGTTGAAAAGGGCCCTCATGTAACTGGAAACACAGGCACAGAACTTGCCCTGAACATACCAACAAGTAATGAGAGACGGGGTTTCAGGATGGAGAAAGGCCTTGAATATACAAAGCTGGGACATGGTTCAGAAGCTGACAACTGGGGACTCGTGATATTAACACCACACACGGTGTTCTCCCCAGCATTCCTGGGGCATGTAACCTTGGCCTGAGTGTCCTTACAGTAGACAAAGGCACTGAGCGAACCCCCTAGGAAGGTCTGGAGAGGACGATCAAAGAACACATCTAGCTGAGGACCTTGATGGGGTCTGTGATGCTTGGAGACCCATAGTGGGGTAGACAACTTGTATATCACTTGAAACTTGTTTGGATTCAGAGCTATGTTTACTATCTGCTTTCCTCGGATGAACATAAAACTCACCAATAATTCAAAAAAAAAAAAAGCACAGGGCAACACCGAAGGGCATCTAATTTTGAAGCAAAAAGGTTTCCTGGAGTTGCTGATTGATGGCTGCGGCATGCCAATCTCCTTGACATCTGCAACTGCCAAGTGCTGGCTGAGCAGGCCTTCAGGCAGCAAAGAACAAAAAAGCGAGGATCCACTTATTTTGAGTTTTGGGGTGGTTTGGAGTCTCAAGCGTGGCTAGTGCCTCTGCGAGGTACAAGCCACAGCTGGGTACCTCTGCTAGGCATTGATTCCTCCCAACAACGTGTGCATCCTTCTTCTCCATCTCATAAGCCACACCACTTCTCCAGTTTCAAAGCAGGTCACAACTTGAACCTAAGCCTGTCAGATTCTAAAGCCTTCATGGAGGGGAGCTTCAATTTCCAGCCTGCTGTACTGTATCCCAGCAGCTTTGAGACAATTTATCCAACAAAGTGAGTCAGTGGGCCTGGGGGGTGGGGAGGATAGAGAATGTGAGGACCTATCTCAGCTCAGAGAGTCAGGCCAGCGTGTGTCAGGCATCAGGAAAGGGCTGGAACATGGGAGTTTTCTGCCTCATCCCAGAAAGGATGAGTCAGGAGCTAGGAGCTGCTCAGTCAACATAAGCCAGAGCTCCCTGTAGCTACAGCTATTGTTTCAAATGAAGCAGGGGTAGCTACTTGGGACTTTGACTGGGACCTCAAGGAGGACACAGTCTGCCAGGTGATTTCACCATGGCGGTGGCAGTCACTGAAAGGGTTGAGGAGTAATGTGTGAGGGTGACTGGGAAGGGAAAGTCTGGGCTGGCAGGGCCTGCAGCCCTCCGCACCCTCACCTCCACATTCAGGTCAGCTCCGGCATCCAGCAGCATCTGCACCATCGCCTCGTCCCCACGGACGCAGGCGTACATCAAGGGGGTCATGCCCTGCGGTGGTTAAAACCAGAGATGGAGACATTTACAAGATGGCCACGGTCAGTCGACAAACACATGGAACGTCTTATTGGTGGGTGCACTCAGACCCCGGCAGGACACGTGGAGCCCTATGACTCTCAGGGTCACAACCTTCTACATTCTGGAAACTACAGTGGAGGAGTGAAGGGAAGTGACATCACCCTTCAGCACCTGTCTTTCTTAAGTTGGAGGGTTTTCCTGAATTTCACGGTACAGCAGACCTAAGTGTGTCTTTAAAACAAGCGGCTGATTGCAATGGGCGACGGTGTGTGGGGCGGGGAGGGGGCTCACAAGAACTTTCTGGATCCTGCAATATCAACCCTAAGCTATTTAATCACAATGAATACAGTTTCTTTGACATTTGTGTCCTTCACAATATGACAAAGTGTCTTGTTGCTCTATATGGGCCTTGGGTCAGACAGAGTCAAGGGTAACTGGATGACAACCTGGAGCGTGTGGCAGCCCCCACCGACATCTGCTCTCACAGCACCCTTTACAAGCACCAGGCAACTGAAGCAGGGTGGCCTTTAGGAAAGCCCTCCCTGCTGACTCCTGCTCATCACAAACGGCACCACAATCGACAGACGTGGGGACGGAGGTCTGCACCAACAGTGTTGTGAAGGCAGCAATTGGGAAAATGTTCATGCTACAGCCTTATCTCACACCAATATAACCTTTAGTTTTACTAGAGATAGCTAGCAAAAATTTGGATCCATTTCTAGGCATAAATACAATGAAAAACGTCATGCGTGAAAATTACTCTAGAATTGGTACCCTGCAATTGAAAACACTATAAGCACAATTCCAAAGTCAACAACAAACTGAGATGCATTTGTTACATTAAAGGACTTTGTGCCTAATAGAGAAGAAATTCCTCTAAGTAAACAAGAAAACAGTAATAATGGCGATGAAAAGCAAACAAAGGAAAGCAGATTAACAGGGAATTCATATGTAATCAGAGGGTGTGCAAAGACTAGTCAGGTTCCCGGGCGGCGGGGCAGGGTCGGGGGTAATGAAGTCTGAGAACTTAGGAAAGGCTGGTGCATTTGAGACACCACTTCTGTTTTAAAGAAACATTTCCCCAAGTAAATAGAGATTGGAACAAAAATTTGTATAAGTATGTTTAGATCAACATTATTCATAAACACTTTAAATATCTGACATTGGAAAGATAGTTAATGAATAAACACTGTAATCATTTTATACAGCTACTAAAAGCAGCTTACAAAAGAATATCCAATAACATCATAAGGTATCTGAAATATAAAACACTGAAAAGAAGATGTAATAAATCCCTGGTTTTAAACAAAAAATTCCTATGATTGTGTGTTAGGGATCCTTGATGTTCAAGAAAATGATTAGTTGTCATTAAATAGTCCCATCTATTCTCTTCATGGAACTCTTTGCGAGAGCTGTCTGTGGGAGAAACAGCCCCACCTGTCCCTTGTAACTCTACACTCAGGGTTCACACTGAGAAGGGCTGTTTTCTCTGTCTGTGACACCACCTCCTTCCCAAGGTGCCTCTGCACCTTGTGGATGCCTCTTATATACCAGCTTCAGGATCTGCTGGGTACTGCCATGTCTGGGTGATGCCCTAGGGTCCCCAGACTGATTTTGGTGTCTCTTAAACCTAAGAGGACAGCAGACGGCTCAGTTCTGTCTTGTGTCAATAGCAGACTGTCAGAGAACTGACTTCAACATGCCAGTAAGAGACTTGAAGGCTGCAGAGTCCTAAGTACAAACGGTGGTCAAGCTAATGACATTATTTCCTTTCCGGAACAGGTCTATTTATCACTCTTTTATTTCAGCTGCAACGATCATGTGAGATTTCCATAAAGATGGACAAGTATATTTTTATAAGATTAAAAAAAACCCAAAACATTAAAAAAGAGAGGAAAAAATGGGGGAGGGGCATTATTATTATTATTATTATTATTATTATTATTATTATTATTATTATCATTATGATCAGCAGAGGGAGCCAGTGTCACGCCCAGTTCCAGCACTGAGGAGGTGAGGTGCAGGCCGATTGGTACCTGTTCGCTCATGGTGTTGATCCCGTCGGGCCCCAGCAGAGACACTGCCTGCTTCACCAGGTCGGTCCGTCCGCAGTTCAGCATCCGGAAGCCCAGGTCCTGCTTGAACTTGGCTTCAGTGGCCACTGCATCCAGCTTCCGAGAAGCGCAAAAGCAGTCGTCCGCCCTGAGGGAGGGAGAAATGGTCACGTGGATGCAGCCGCTTTTCCCAGGGTCTGGTCCCTGAGGGCAAACCTCCCAGTAAGCCCCACCAAGTTCCCCCTTTGCTTTTCCTGCAAATTGTCGGTTCTAGGCTCCTATTTAAAAGAGCTGCCTCCTGGTGGCTCTTAATCCTGTCCTCACTGCAGCTGGGTCTGGTCCCGCATCTGTGTGCCAGCAGCATTCTCAGCTAAGAACCGTTATGCAAATATTTATGGAGTGTTTATATAGGTTAGGACCTCTGCTAACATCTTAGGTGAATTGGTTCGCTCAGTTCCCACACAACAGAAGGCATAATTCCTATGAGGATCTTTAAACCTCCGGGAAACAGGGATAAGGAGCCTTCCTGAGGCCACTCCATCTGCAAGTGACAGAGCCTGGATCTGAACCAGAGTCAGTCTGTGTGTAGAGAGCCAGTCTTTGGATCTACCATGCCACTCATCTCCCAGGCACAGCATCTACTGTTTGTTCACTTTTCTGACCCCTCACACCATGCTGTGGACTTCTGAGCAGGCATTTGTCTGTGTCCACTCCAGTGACTGACGGCATTAAGAAGTGAGAGTTGAATGGAACACAGGACGGAGTCCCTACATTTGAAATAGAACAAGACAGAGCACTTGTCAGCCGAAATGAGAGATGGCAAGGCGCTTCAGCAAGCGAGTTCAGGGAGAAAGGTGAGGACGGGGAAGGGGGAAGGGAACCGACGGGAGACAGTGATACGGGCCCATGTGCAAAGGATGTTAACATCTTCTCCCAGTGAGCTAACAATCATTCCATCATGCCACTAAGCATTCGTGCAGTGCCCGTTTGGGTTACGCTCCACTCTCTCCAGGTGTCACATCACCATGCCTGCTCTGGAAGCCCGCAGTCTGGTGAGGGAGAGCACAGGCGCAGGCCATAGTTCCGTGTATCTAATACAAAGTGTGGAGCGTTCAGAGACGTTATTTCTGAGTGAAATATGTTGTGGGACTGTAAACCCCTCGGCACCACACACACCCTAGGGGAGCTTAGGCTTCCTAGGAAGGTGACCCCTGCGCCGTGACTGCAGTGACGGGGAAGGAGAAGATCAAGACACAAGTACTTTGTGCAGGGCCAGCAGGAGCAAGGGTCCAGATGAGACGTGTCAGGCTCCCACAGGGAGT
>CABHPR010132172.1:20024-36742 GCA_902168415.1 Peromyscus melanophrys | reverse complement strand
GTGTGTGTGTGTGTGTGTGCCTTTTTCAGACAGGATCTATTATGCAGCCCCTGGCTGTTCTGGAATTCGATCTGTAGACTAGGCTGGCCTGAAAAAGAGTGCTGAGTGCTGAGACTAAAGGGTTTGCCGCCACTCCTGCTTCATATATATATTTGTATAATTAACAATGTAACTTTCTAGCGAGAACGACGGGGGGGGGGGGGGGAGTGGGATCATTCCTTCAACACCATTGGGCGTCATCCCTCAAAGCGCCCATTTGAGAGTGGTGTCTTAAGGCTTCAGTGTTTCAGATGGTGATGAAACGCTCTGCTTTGAAAAACTGTTGTTACTTCTCCTTCCCCTCCTCCAGTCGAGTGTTTTCCTCTCTGAGGTGCAGATGATGGGAAACGATGTCGACTGATATGTCTCTGTGAGCCAACACCTCCCCTAGATTTACTTCATCTACCCCACATAGCTCCACTCTTTACTTTTCTGACACATCATATGTGTATTTTTGTAAAGTATCATATTTAGAAGAAAGAAGATTCGTAGGAAATGAACACACATATGTAGAGCTGTCTTTTTTGAGCAGTGGGAAATCAACCAGTTCTCAGAAAGGACAGCAAAATGAGAGAATCGATCCCTCAAGTTAAACAGCTGGAGTGCTGTAAATGCCAAGGTACTTTTGAATTATCTCTATAAATCTGGGCCAAGGACTTTTAAAGTTTTGTTTTCTGAGAAAAGGGCTCATACTGTGTCCAGACTGGCCTTGATGGACTTCATGGCAATCCTCCTGCCTCAGCCTCTCAAATGCTGGGATCACAGTGGTGGGCTACTCCAACTGAAATGAAAAAACCCAAGGGTGGGGAAAACCTCCATAAATAACTCAATAAAGTGAATTCTCATGGACAGTTTTCATGACTCTCATCCCTGGAGTCTAGATGGAGTTCCAGATCGGTCCGTGTCAGGCGAATCTGGAAGTTGGGCTTGCTCACACCGCTCTCCCTGCGACAGCGCCCTCATCCCCGGTGTGTCTGAAGGAGCGGTCCAGAGACCGTCACTGAGGCACTGTTTCCACACGATCAGGGTTCCTCAGGCTTGACATTCAAAAGTGGGTTGAGGGTGCGGAACCCGCGGCGCTCCGAGCGTGCTTTAAAGCGGCCGCCAGCCAGCGCCGCTGTAACCCCGCGCACCGGCTGCTGGCCGGCTCCCGAACTGCAGCTGCGCCGACCGACGCCACCGAGCCATCCCCGGGCCTCCCCGCGCCGGGAATCTCCCGCCAGCCGCGCGGGTCCCCACGGCAGGAGCACGTGGAGCGGCCGCGGAGTCTGAGCGACAGCTGCAGCCCGAGCGACCCGCGGCCGGCGACATGGAAGGTGAGGTCCGCGCGGCTGCGTCCGGGCTCGGAGCAGCCCGAGCGAGCGGTGCGCGCAACGGCGCCGCTTCCTCCTGAATCTCGGTTTTGCTTCTATTTATTTCTTTTTGTTAATTTAAATGCGTGTCGGTTCTCAGACACCCCCTCCCCCAGCTTGGGAAAGTGCTAAATTCTCTTCAGTTTTATTTCTGAGGGGTTGTGAGACGACGGGTGTGTATGGGTCGCCTTGGATCTTCAAGGGAAGGGCACTCTTGGGGCGTCCCTGAATTTGGCACCGAGCCTGAGATGTAGTAATCTTGTTTTGGGACCACGGCCGCAGTGTCCATAGGAATTATGTTCATCAGAGTTACCCATGGCTACTTTTCTGTAATGTGACTTTTCTGTGAATTCTGTCTTAGGGGCAAAGGGCTCATTTTAAAGTGATGGCACTTGTATTTAGTTAGCTTGGAACTCAGTTGTCTCTATGAACTTTTTAAAAAGCCCAAAACAAAAATAAGACTCATGTTAAGGATTTCATTTCGGAAGTTAAAGCTTTGCTTCTCGGAAGCTCCGCAGTATGAACTTCCTTAAGATAAGTGCAATTTCACATTTTCAACAAGTGTTTCTAAAACTCTGAAGATGGAAGATGCGGCTCAACCTTGGGGGGAGGAGAGGTGGTGTTTAGAATATCAGAAGTTGAGCAGTACATTCATTAAAAAAAGAGACTGACACTGAACTAATTAAATGGTGATCTGATAAATATTAGGAATATCACAATTTTTTTTTCATAATGGCTGAAGAACTTTTAAAATAGGAGCCTTGGTCTTTGGTATCTTCATTTAGTTCTAGGGTATGTGAAGCTATGAAATATGATTGAATAGTTTGGGACAGTTATGTACGGTAAAGTTTTTGTTAAATGTGAGCACACACAGCCCTCAGTTCTCAGTTTGTGCATGGGTACGCTGGCTGTAGTGCCGCTTGCTTCTTCTTCTTCTTCTCCTTCTCCTTCTCCTCCTCCTCCTCCTCCTCCTCCTCCTCCTCCTCCTCCTCCTCCTCCTCCTCCTCCTCCTCCTCCTTCTGATCATGTAAACATTTTTTTTTTCTCTCAGTAAAATGGCAAACTGTAATGCAGTGAACAGAAAATTTTAAATGTCCACTGTTGGATGGTGCTTCAAACATTTTCTCTTGTGAAAAAAAATATATGCTTCTAATGTTTTTAATTGTCAAGGCTTAAAAAAAACACCAAAGTTTTTGACATTGAAATAATAATCTATGAAGTGTAATTTTTTACATGTAAAAGTTTCTTTATTCAAGAACAGAGAAAAAAGTTGGTATTGTGTATATTATGGGAAATTTTATTTTATTTTATTTATTTATTAATTTATTTTTAGTTTTTCGAGACAGGGTTTCTCTGTGTAGCTTTGTGCCTTTCCTGGATCTCTCTCTGTAGACCAGGCTGGCCTCGAACTCACAGAGATCCACCTGCCTCTGTCTTCCGAGTGCTGGGATTAAAGGTGTGCGCCACCAACGCCCGGCGAGAAATTTTATTTTTAAAACAAGCTCTCATATCTTAATTATTACAAATAATCTCTTTTCCTGAAGTTACTAGTTAGTTCTCCAACACCATTTTCCTAGTCCTAACCATATCATTCACTAAGAATAATGTAAACCCACAACTGGAGTATTTCTGTGCAAATGATATTTTCTCATTAATTATTCAGGATGAAATACAGAGATTATCTAAATAATGTATTTTAGGATATGGATGTCCTACCAGGCTTTGCAATAAGACAGATGAAGACTTTCTGAAGAAGAAAGTAATGAAAACTTGTATAATTCAACATTTGTAGACTATATGTAGGAAAAGAATGTATAGACTCTATAGGTTAATGACTTAAAGAAGTTGTAAATTTGGGTAGCTAGATTAAAATTAATAGGCCGTGTGGCAGTGGCACACACTTTTACCCAGCACTTGAGAGGCAGAGGCAGGAGGATCTCTGTGAGTTCGAGGCCAGCCTGGTCTAGAGTGAGTTCCAGGACAGGCTCCAAAAGCTACACAGAGAAACCCTGTCTCAAAAAACAGACAAACAAAAAATTAATAGATACATCGAGATAGATGACATATAGTATATTTAATACACAACTTAAGCATTTAGATAAAAATAAAATTTAAAAGGTTAATAGTGTGAGCTTGGCCATTTTAACGTTAGTTCCTTGAAGACAGAATAGTTGATGTAGGAAAATAACTAAAGATAATCTCTACTAATTAGACTAATCTGGCTAATTTTGATAGTTTGTTGAGACAATGCAGGGTTAGCCTTGAACTCACTATATATCCTAGGATGGCTTCAAGCTCACGGCAATCCTCCTGCTGTAGCCTCACGAGTGGTGAGATTACAGGACATGCAGCACCACATTGACTCATATTTTTTGATATTTAAAATAAAATGCTTTGGCCAGACGGTGGTGGCACACACCTTTAATCCCATTACTCAGGAGGCAGAGCCAGGCGGATCTCTGTGAGTTCAAGGCCAGCCTGGTCTACAGAACGAGATCCAGGACAGGCACCAAAACTACACAGAGAAACCCTGTCTCGAAAAAAACCAAAATAAATAAATAAATGAAATACTTTGTGCTATTTTTTTTGATATTTGGTATTACAGAGATTTGGCCTGTATCATCCCTCTCTCTCACTAATGTAAGAAGTAAATGTCTTAGGAAATACCTTTGTTTCTGCCTAACTTGGTGGTCAAAGTAACATACTACAGTTATTGTGAAATGCAAGACAACACTGTTGTTCTTCCAGCAGATAAAGTCACTCTTTCATTCCTTTATCTTTGCATTCATCAACGAATGTTTTCGGGAAGTCTTCTCTGTGTGAGGATGTTGGATGAAATAAGCCTTTAAAATAGGGATCTTGGGCTGTATCGTCTTTTCATAAAAAAGAGATCCGCCATGTAATAATGAGGAGTTCGTCTAACTAAAGTTAGAACATTTGTTTCCTCCCAGTCAGTGACTTTGCTGTTTCCTACCCCAGAACGAGGTGTCACTAATGCGTGGCTATTGGTGACTAATCCTGCAATAGCATCTCTTTCATCTGGAGTGGTTAAGACAATAGGCGATTCACAGGGGTGACTTTCAGAAGTAATGGTGGATTCCTCACTTAATATAAAGCCTTCACTTTAACCATATGGAAAGTTTTTTTTTTTTTTTTTTTGGTTTTTTGAGACAGGGTTTCTCTGTGTAGCTTTGGGGCCTGTCCTGGATCTCACTCTGTAGCCCAGGCTGGCCTCGAACTCTCAGAGATCCGCCTACCTCTGCCTCCCGAGTGCTGGGATTAAAGGTGTGTGCCACCACCGCTCGGCTGGAAAGATCTTTTTAAGTGTGTGTCTTTTAGATTTATTTATTTTATGTGTATGTGTGTTTTGTCTTCATGTGTGGATATGTACCACATGTATGCCTGGTGCCCATGGTGCTGATGGAGGTCAAAGAGAGTATTGGGTGCCCTGGGACTGCAGTCACAGGCGGTTGTGCACCAACAAAGGGGCGCTTGGAACAGAACCAGGGTCCTCTGAGAAAGCAGCTTGTGTTGGTAACTGCTGAGACATCTCTCCAGTCCCAAGTGTGTGTGCTTTAAACAGCTCCCTGCTTTATAAAAAAGGTGCATAGCCAAGAACTATCCCAGTGCCTCTGGGTCATGCCATAGGCTACTGGGCATTTGTTCTATGTTTCGCTCTTATGGGGGATTTTAAACTGCACAGAACTGAACGCCCCTGCACTAAATAGCCCCTTATTATGCAGTGTTCTTGCTGCTGGCTTCTGTTGCTTAGTTCAGTCTGTGGATTTCGTGGTAGCCATTTTTTTAGTCCTTTTCCACATTCTGGACAGCAGAGGCTAATAGAGACTTGGCTTCTAGGTGGTGTCTCCTTGCTCTGTGTTATGAGTGTATCGAGGTTTTAAGCAACCACAGCCATCAAAATGTCATGGGCTTCTGGTAGAGTGTAATTTTAAAAATTCTGTTTGCACTTTCTATAATCTAATACTGCATCTCACACTTCCACATCTTTCCTAAAACCTCACCCCACCCTCACTGGTGGACTCGGGTCTAAGCACCATCACCATGAAAGCCCCACTGATAACCTCCTTCTGATGACTCCTTCTAACCAGTACCTCACTTCCCTCCAGTGGTGCCGAAGCCATCTCCTTTCTGGAGATACTTCTACTATAGTGTGTGAAAATTGTGATTGCTTTAGCCTTCCTGTGGGCTTTAGGGTTTTTGTTGTTGTTGTTGAAAGAGGGTCTCGCTGTGTAACAGAAGCTAGCCTCAAATACATGATCCTCCTGCTTCAGCCTCTTGAGTTCTGGGATTGCAGATGGCTACCACACTCAGTGAGAGACTATTTTTACTTACTTATTTGTTTATTTTTATTTTTTTTTTTGTGTGTGTGTGTGTGTGTGTGTGTGTGTGTGTGTGTGTGTGTGTTGTATGCATGTGTGTGGATCTGCATGTCCATGTATGTGGAGGCCAGAGGTTGGTGGCCCTGTTTTCCTCTGTGATTCTCCGCCTTATACTTGAAACAGTTTCTCACTGGACTCAGCTGGAGTGGCTGGCTGGAAAGCCTTAGGGATCCTGCTTCCACACTGCTGGGATTACTGGCACACACTACCCTATCTGGCTTTTTATGTGGGTGCTGGGGTTCCAAACTCAGGTCCTCTTGCCGTCTTCCCGTCCCTTTGTTTCACTCTTGCATAACCATTGCCTGGTTAGGAGAAGGCTATCAGAGTTTGTTGCATTCAGTGAAGAAAACAGTACTGAAGATCTTTTTTTATGATGTTTATTTAAACTTCGCATTGCATTTATTTGTGGGGGGAGCACATACATGTCAAGCACACATGTGGAGGTCAGAGGATAACTAATGGGGGTCAGGATTCTCCCTCCACCATGTGGCAGTGAGTTCTGTAGCAATATGGTTGTCTGATATTAGGCCCCTGGTCCCCAGAGCTACATAACTTCCTTTGTTACACACAGCTTCCTAACTCCATCTTGGTACTATGGGTGTTGTGCTCTAGCAGTCAGACTTTGAGAAGTACATGGACCAATAGTTTGCAAGAAGCATTTGTCTAAACCAGTTATGTGTAGTAGAGTCAAGGGAGCCAGGAGGGAGAAGCTATTCATAGCCAGAGTAAAGCAACATTCCTCAAGCTTTCCTCAAAACCCCTCTCGCCTGAGAAACTTTTAGGTGTGTATGGATAATTCTATAAAATAAGTGTACAAATCAGACACAGGATGATCATAAACCTGAAATAAAATTATTATTTTAAAATAATTGTTAGTATTTATATAATTTTATCATTCATTAAGATAATGTTAAAAATTTCATATTAATGAAATGGATTTTTTATTTTTATAAAGAAGTTAAATCTTGGTCAAGTATTTAATGTGGCAGGACAGAATATTGTCAATGTTTTTCAGACTTGATTGATACTTTTATTTTATAGTTTTCAATACTGAGAACATTGCTTTATATAAACACATAGAACAAAATAGCCAATGTGTGTTTAGGACCATTTCAGAAATTATTGTCTAATCTCAAGTCTAAATTTACTTAGTGGTTTAATTCAGCAACTTAAATAGCAATTTTACAAATTTTTATCTTTATTTTTTAGTGTGTGTGTGTGTGTGTGTGTGTGTGTGTGTGTGTGTGTGTGTGTATGTGAGTGCAGTACATGTGGAGGCCAGAAGAGGGAATGAGATTCACTGGAGCTGGAGCTACAGGAGGTTGTAAATCACCTGATGTGGGTGCGGGGAACCAATGAACTGTGTTCTCTATGAGAGCAGCAAGTGCTCTTCATTGCTGAGCCATCCAACCCTCAAACAGCAATTTAAAAAAACCTTACATTCTAATGTGATCCAAATCAAAGATATACTAACTTTTATCACTTACATCCTGGATATGATGGTAGGCAAATATTAAAAGTCTTTATTTTTCATAACTAAGCCATTATATTCCCATAAAAGAAGAAAATTATCTATAGTTAAAAAAAAAGCCATGTGGTGGTGCACGCCTTTAATCTCAGCACTCTGTAGGGCAGGTGAATCTCTGTGAGTTTGAGGACAGCCTGGTCTACAGAGCAAGTTCCAGGACAACCAGGGCTACACAAAGAAATCCCATCTCAAAAAACAAGACAAAACAAAACAAACAAACAAACAAAAAAAGATGAACAAAACAAAACCAAATCCACCCTGCAGCAATTCATAGCCTACATAAACTCTGGTTTGACCCAGGGTGCTTCAGGCACTGTCGGTTGGCATTTGTGGCTTGATGGTATACACAATGCCAAGTGCCATGTGGTAGAACCAAGAATGTCTTGAGGTTTCATGATGTGACACAGCCGAGTCCTGCCACAAACACCAAGAATTCATTACATTTCCATTGTGACTTAATTTGTGGTCATTACACATTCAGAACTGTTTTGCTGTTGCCAAGGTCTTAGGAGCCCCCACAATGAGTTATGTGACCCACAGTTTAAGAAGCCATGGTGTGGAGTGGCTCTTGCTTTGTGAGTCTGTGCATCAGGACAGGGGTATTTTGGACTGTCCTAACAATACACGTCTGCATGCTACTGTTTATTTATGTTATGTGTATGGGCGTTTTGCCTGCACGTGTGTTTGCAACACATGTGTGACTGGTGCTTGAAGAGGCCAGAAGAGAGCAGCAGATGAATGCCCCGGAGCTGAAGTTGTAGATGGGTCTAAGCCACCATGCTGGTGATGGGAACTGAACCCAGATGCTCTGCAAGAACAGCCAGAGCTCTTGACCTCTTAGTCATTTCTCCAGCCCTTTTCTTCTGCTCCTTCTTTCTTCCCTTCCTCCCCCTCTCCCTCCCTCCCTCCTTCCTTCCTTCCCTCCCTCCTTCCTCCCTCTCTCCCTCCTTCCTTTCTTCCTTCCCTCCCTCCTTCCTTCCTTCCTTTTCTTTGAGATAGGACCTCATGTATACTACACTGGCCTGGAACTGTCTCTACCTCTTCCGGATTACAAGCATGCATCACCATGCCAGGTTTTGGGTTCTGGGATGGAATGCAGGGCTTCATGCACACTAGGCAAGCACTCTGCCAGTTAGCTCCATCTTCAGGCTGTTTGCTGTTATTAAAATAAAATTTCTCGGAATAAACGAGACTGTGTCCCTGAGTGGATGAGAGGGTTAGGATAACATTTCAACATTTTCATAATTCCAGAAATGAAGCTAGGAAGCTGATAAGTAAGAATGAAATATAAAAATCAACCCTTGAGGCTGGAGAGATGGCTCATTGGTTTTTTGTTCTTGAGGTAACCGGAGTTAAAGTCCCAGCACCCATGTTGGGTGACTCACCTGTAGCTCCATCTCCAGGGGATCCAACACCCACTTTTGGCCTTCACTGGCATCTGCATGTGTGTGCACTCAAGTGTACGTACACACATACAAATAAAAAGAAAATAAGTCTGTCTTTTTAAAAAAATCAACCCTTGCATTTAAAAATGTAACCAGTTGCTTTGACTCTGTAAATTATAATATATATATAAAGCATAAGACATGATAATTTGCAAGTATTATGATTTATAGATGTAAAGATTTAAGTGGAATAAATCTTACTTCTCAAATTTGAATTAGTAGGGCTATGAGACCAGAATATACAATCAAGTACACAGCTTCAAAGCATGCCAAGCCAACAGGATGGCATACACAGCTCACTGAAGGAATTTGTGTTTCTCAAAGGACTGCACAAATAGCTGTTGCAAACATCAGTGACCTAATATGATCCTGGTTGACTCTAAATTAAACAGCTGAAAAATTAACATGGGATGGGCATGTAAGGACTATAACAGGACAAATAATAACTGATATAAAGGTTATAGAATTCTTACAGATTGCGTGTGTGTGTGTGTGTGTGTGTGTGTGTGTGTGTGTGTGTGTGTGTGATAATGTGAGTGTAGGTGCCCTCAGAGGCCAGAGGCCTCAGATCCCCTGAAGTTGGAGTTATAGATGTGGGTGCTGGGAACCACAGTCAGGTCCACTGGAAGAGCAATGAACACTCTTAACTTCAAGCCATCTCTCCAGCCTGGAGATTTCATTTTTTTGACAAGGATCTCATTGTGTAGTCCATGCTGGCTTGACCGTGATCCTTCTGCCCCAACTCCCAAATACTGGGATTCCAGGCATGTGCTCGAGTACCTATGGATTGTATACCTCTTCTCTAAACACCCTCAGTGTCACAGTTCAGCAAGAATGACCACTGGACGCAAAAATGAGACAGCTTGTATTTAGCAGTGGAATGCTTTTTTGTTTTGTTTTGGTTTGTTTTGGTTTTTTGAGACAGGGTTTCTCTGTGTGTCCGTGGCTGTTCTGGAACTGGCTCTGTAGACCAGGATCACAGAGATCTGCCTGCCTCTGCCTTCTGAATGCTGGGATTAAAGGCGTGTGCACCACCACCTGACAATGAAACACTTTTTAGTATAGAAGCTTTTTAGTACAGAAGTACGGAGGCCCAGATGTGAGTGTGTTGTCCAGATGAGAGAGGGAAGGAGTAAGAAAACACCGTTAGGCCTACTTTCATCCGGCCAAACGTCGTCGACACCTGTTCCCCCCACCCCCAACTCCAGTTTGATAAGAACTGATTGAGAATGTCACATGCTTTCCGCTCCCGACTGGTAACCTTGTATCTAGACTTACCACTGTTAACTTATTTTAAGGATTGCTGCCGCAATGATCTACCCACAATAGAAAGTTAATCTCCTACCCCAAACACCTCACAATGTAGCTTCTGTGTGTTCTTCCAGTGATGTATTCTGTCTTCTAATATTCCCAGAACACACGTTTTCTTTCCCAACCGCCTATTTTTCTAACGCTTTTCTTCCAACTCAGCAAGTCCAAAAACAAACTCATCCCCCACTCCCTCACACCGAGACCAGCTTTCCCTGGCTTCCCAACACTGTTGTTAGCACCCCAGTCATGCTCTGTGTCCTTGTCATGCTCTCAGTGGGACTCCTGGTCCATCCATTATGGTCCATCCGTTATGGTTCCTCCTGGATGCTCTCTGTGAAGGAGCCGCTGCTCATTCCAGGATTCTCTTCCTTAGCTCAAAGTCTAATTTCTTGTAGACTCTCGCTGCATTTTATGTTTAATTACAAAGTGTGTCTGCACAGTTTGAGTACACCGGTTTGTCTAGGATTGTAGCTACCATGCTCATCGGGCAAGGACGCTTTTTTTGTTCCGCTCGCAACACATAGTTTTACCATTATCAGTGTGCCTGTAGCCTTCTGCATGGAGGTGTCCCTTGTCCATAGTTCTTCAGATGCGTTGGTTTCCTTGTCACTCTGGTTTCTAGAATACATGCTGATGCATTTACACTTTGAATACAGATTATGTATCTTGTTATTAATTTCTTTTACATTACAGTTGGGACTTATTTTTAAAAGAAAACTTATCTGTCAGAAGGCAATATTTAACCACAACAATAAAAAAGAAATTATAAAAATATTTCTTCTGAAGGAGGGCACTAGGTCTTGGTAGGAGTGATTGATCCAAAAAAAAAATCTTTCAGATAAATAGGAGTTTATTACATCATGAGAGACCATCCAGCCACAGTGTAAATAAGATAATGTGTATGAAATCGGCTTAATAATAGACACAGAAGCTGGGCAGTGGACGCACACGCCTTCAATCCTAGCACTCGGGAGGAAGAGGCAGGCAGATCTATGAGTTTGAGGCCAGCCTGGTCTACAGAGTGAGTTCCAGGACAGCCAGGACTACACAGAGAGACCCTGTCTCGAAAAGACAAACAAACAACAAAATCCCCAAAAGTCACAGACTCAGAGCCCAGCTAAGCAGTGTGCGTTAGTTCACACATCCTTTGCAAGGATCTCAGGGCCTTGCCGATAATCTTGGTTGTAGGCTGCCTTTAGTTACTGTTCTATTGTGACCAAGGCAACTTATGAAAGAAAGCATTTTATAGTTTCAGAGGGTTAGAGTCCATGACAGCCGAGCAAAGGGACAGATGTGACATCTTGGTCCACAACCACAAGGCAGAAAGAAAGAGGGCTGAGAGTGGTGGGAGTCTTTTGAAATCTCAAAGCCCACCTCAGTGACACACCTTTTCAACAAGGCCACACCTCCTAATCCTTCCCAAACAGTTCTACCAACTGGGGACCAAGTATCCAAACATATGAACCTATGGAGGTGTTCTTCTTCAAACCATCATGTAGACCAAGAGCATCCTCATCAATTGTATCATTGGGAATTGTTGCAAGTGCAGTAACTTGGGCTAGACATACTGAATCAGGACCTTCACCCAGATCCCTGGGAAAGCCTTGTGTGCATTAAAGTCTGACAGCATTGGTCTAGGCTGGACTGGTATCAGCAAAACCTATCACTGCTTCCCTAGCACGCGTTACACAATGGAGAACTTATTGTTGTACACAGTTTAGCATATCGTTTGTTTAAATGCTGATTTTATTTTAATTTTGATTTTTCCAGACAGGATTTCTCTGTGTTGCCCTGGCTGTCCTGAAACTCCCTCTATAGACCAGGGATCCACCTGTCTCTGCCTCCCAAGTCCTGGGAGTAAAGGCGTGCGCCGCCACTGCTGGCTGCTCAGCTAGATTCTAAAAACTTCCGTATTGACTGTCTCTTACTTGTCATAGATGCAGAGCACTGGTTATACAGTGAAGACGGAAGACAGGACTCTAGTTCTAGTCGGGAAAGGAAAAAAAGATTTTAAGAAGAGGGATTAGTTGGGCGGTAGTGGCACACGCCTTTAATCCCAGCACTCAGGAGGCAGAGTCAGGCGGATCTCTGTGAGTTCGAGGCCAGCCTGGGCTACAGAGCAAGATCCAGGACAGGCACCAAAACTACACAGAGGAACCCTGTCTCGAAAAAACAAAAAAAGAAGAAGAAGAAGAGGAGGAGGAGGAGGAGGAGGAGGAGGAGGAGGAGGAGGAGGAGGAGGAAGAAGAGGGACTAATAGCCAGACAGGCAGGTAGATCTCTATGAGTTCGAGGCCAACCTGGTCTACCGAGCAAGTTCCAGGTCAGCCAGGGCTACACAGTGACTCTGTCTCAGAGAGAGAGAGAGAGAGAGAGAGAGACAGACAGACAGACAGACAGACAGACAGACAGAGAGAATGGAATTAATTAGAATTATGCTAAATACTATGTAGGAAATAAAATGAGTGAGTCATATGGAAAACAATGACAGAGGGCAGGTCAGGTGGGGAAGAAGCCTAGCTAGGCTAGGGATTTGGTCATCTTCAGCATATCAATAACATTTAAAGCCTTGAGAATGAACAGAATCACCTGAGAGAGTGGGGCTCAAGATAAAGCCCCCACAAAGAGCTCATGTGGTCGCAGTAGAGGTAAAACTGTAAAGAGAAAGCAGACTGAAGGAAGGAATCCAGTGGGACTTTGCTGGCTGGAAAAGTAGCAGATGTGACTGTCTACTGTGATGAATACATGAGGCAGGGCACAGATGTAAAGGGGAGGCTTAGTTAACTCATAGTTTTGTATGTTTGAAGTTCAAGATTCGGCAGCACCATTGACTTAGGCACAGTTGAAGGAGGTGGATGGTGTTACATTGTGGTGGGCTATATGTAGAAATAGAGGGCATATCTCAACCCCAGGAAGCAGAGATGGGAGAGCGACAAGTCCTGCTTCTCTAACAGCCCTCTCTTAATTCACTGTAGACAGTGTTGTGGGGAAAAGCAAAACTCTCTTAAGAACTACCAAGGGAGCTGGGTGGTGGTGGCAGTACTCGGGAGGCAGAGGTAGGTGGATCTCTGTGAGTTCAAGGCCAGTCTGGTCTACAGAGCGAGTTCCAGGACAACCAGGACTGTTACACAGAGAAAACCTGTCTCAATAAAACCAACCAACCAAACAAACACACAAAAACAAAACACAGCAAACAAAATATTGCCAGAGGGTGTGGCTTTAGAGATGGCTCTGCAGTTAAGAGCACTTGCTGCTCTTGCAGAAGACCCAGGTTCAATTCCCAGCATGACAGCTCACAACCATCTGCAACTCCAGTTCCAGAGGATCCAACGTCCTCTTCTGACCTCTGAGGGCATTGCATGTGCATGGTGCACAAACATACGTGCAGGCAAAACACCTTACAAAAAGGAAAGAAGAGAAGTACCAAGGGATCCCAGGAGAGCTGCTTTCATCCCCTTTCGGGGCAGTGCTCTTAGCGACCCAAGGACCTTCTGCCAAACTGCAACTGTTAAATACCACCCTGAGGACCAGCCTTTTACACACAGACCCTTGGGAGACTCGTGGGCTCTATCCAGACCATTACAATAGGTGAACTGATTCCTTGTTATGGGAATTTTAAAGCTCCTTAGAGCATTTGGTAGATGATTGGTGTGTACAGTGTAAAGACTCTATGGTAGAACCCTAAGAAACCTTTGAACGTGGGCGTTTACTCCTGTTTGTTTTGTTTTCCGAGACAGAGTTTCTCTATACAGCACTGGCTGTCCTGGAACTTCTGTATTTTTTTAAATTTTAATTATTTGTTTTTATTTTATGTACATAAGTGTTTTGCCTATATATGTGGAAGTGTACTATGTTAGATTTCAGAGCCTGGAGTAAAGAGACAAACGGCAGGAGAGAGACCAGAGTCTGACCTCTGCGGATGAGCCTGTTCATTAACACACACACAGCAAAGGGGCAGCCTCTCTCCCACAGGAATGGAGGGGTCTGCAAAGGGAGAAAGCTGCCTGGGACCTTCCATAGAGGGAGCTGACTGCAGGAATAAGGAAGCTGACGCGGCTGTAGGGGCTACCTGTGGCTCAGCCATCGCTCCTTTCTGTTTGCTCAAGCAAACCCAGACTATCTCAGAAGACAGGCTGTCTCAGCAAATATTTCTCTGTGTAGCTGACAGGTAGTGGTTGAGCAAGGCTAGCTGCAACCTCTCAGGAATTCTGTTTTTACAACTGGATCTCCCTATCACGCTGCACGTGTGCCTGGTGCCCGCAGAGGCCAGAGAGGTTGCTGGATCCACTGGAACTAGAGTTACAGATGGTTGTGAGCTGCCACCTGGGTGCTGGGGGCTGATTCTGGGTCCTCTGCAAGAGCATCGAGTACTGGCTAACAGCTGCCATCTCTCCAGCCCTGAAATTCTATGTTCTGTTCAAAGTGGGAAGTTTCTCCTGTAATCTCGTTCCTGAGGTCCAAGATTTGAGATAGTTGGGGCTGTTTTGGTTCAACAGATTTAACATTTTTAAAAAAATGACATTTTACTTATTTTATGTGTGTGTGCACATCAGTGTGGCTGTCTGAGGACAACTTGTTTTGAGTTGGTTCTTTCCTTCCACCAAGTGAGTCCTAGGGATGAAACTCAGGTCACCAGGCTTGGCAGTAAGACACCTTTACCTGCATAGCCATCTTGCTGGCCCCTCAACAAATTTTTAAATGAACATACAATAAAGTACACACACACACACACACACACACACACACACACACACACACACAACCTTCTATGTCAAAGTATGGACGATTTATCCCAAACAAAAATGTTTCCTCGTGCCCATTTATAGCTAATCTCTCTCTTTATGCTCAGTTAAACACCATTCAGGTCTCTGCTATATAGATTAGGGTTGCTTGTTTTTGAAACTCATTTGAACAGAATCATGCAAGACATGGTGTCTTTGTTCTTTGCTTCTTTTTCTTCATATATTTTTGACATCCATATATGTTATATATATATATATATATATATATATATAGTATTTCAGCATCTTTTATTATTGAATAATATAAACTATAAACATACAATGTCTTAGTTAGGGTGAAGAGACACCATGACCAGGGCAACTCTTATACAGGAAAGCATTTAATTGGGGCTGACTTACAGCTCAGAGGTTTAGTCCATTATCAGCATGACGGGAAGCATGGCGGCACACAGGCCGACATGGTGCTGGAGAGGAGCTGAGAGTTCTACATCTGGATCAGCAGGCAGCAGGAAGAGAGTGACACTGGGCCTGGCTTGAGCATCTTGAAACTTCAAATCTTTCTCCTTCACTCCGTGACACACTTCCTCCAACAAGGCCATAACCTACTCCAAAAGGGCTACACTTAACTCTAAGACCACATCTCCAATAATTCCACTCCCTGTGAGCCTATGTGGGCTGTTTTTATTCAAACCACCACAGACAACAATTTGTTAATTCATCTTCTGTTGATAGATATTTGATTGTTTCTAGTGTTTGATCATGGACATTTATTCATTCATGATAGATATCTTCTTTTAGATAGATATCTTCTTTTAGATAGATATCTTCTTTTAGATATATATATCTTCTTTTAGATATATATATCTTCTTTTAGATATATATATATCTTCTTTTTGATATATATATATATATATATCTTCTTTTAGATATATACACTCATGCCTCTTAGCTGTATATGTAGACCTAGCATTTCTGGGTAATAAGGTGGGTGTTTAGTTTTGACACATGCCTCTAAATGTTTCCAAAGATGTTGGAGCAATTCACCCTCACACTACCAACACCTCAGAGTCCCACTTACCCTGCTTCTCATTGACACTTGGTATAGTCAGTCAACTTTTTAAATTTTAGACATTCTGCTGTGCATATTAATAGTTCCTCATGGTTTTCATTTATATTTGCCTTATGAGTAAGGGTTTGGGTTTTTTTTTTTTCTTATGTTTATTGGTCACTCAGATATCGTCTTTCCTGAAACGGATTTATTTCTGACTTTTAATCTAAAAAGTTAAACTGCATTCATTTGTTTATTCCTTTTATTTATTCTGTGTGGGGAGAGGGAACACATGCCACAGCACATGTGTGGAGGTCAGAGGATAACTTTCGGGAGTCCGTCCTCACCTTCCACCATGTGTGAACCAGGCATCCAACTCTGGTCCTCAGCCTTTACCCACTGAGCCATCTCACTGGCCCTCTGGATTTGTAATTCAACAAGATTATGAACTTTTTTTAAAATCTTTTAGATAAGGTCTTACATATCTTAGGCTGACCTCAAATTGCTTATGTAGCTGAGGACAACCTTGATCTTTTGATCCCTCTTCCTGCGCCTCCAAATGCTTGGGTTATAGGCTGTGCCACAACACCTAGTTTATGGGGTGCTGGAGACGGAGCCCATAGCCTTGTGAGGGCTAGGCAAGCACTCTACCAACTGAGCTATATCTCTATTCCTAGTCTGTAAGCATTTTTTAATATTTGGAAATGTGTTAGAGGTAGATAACAAATAATTCCTTCTCTTCTGTAACTTAGTCACTTATCTGCTAAGTAGAATTCCTATTTCATTTGGTTGTTATATAATGACAATATATAACAAAACAAAATTAAGTTGTTTAAAAAGCCAGTGGTTTTTTT
>CABHPR010132172.1:0-16491 GCA_902168415.1 Peromyscus melanophrys | reverse complement strand
ACACACACACACACACACACACACACACACACACACATCACCCATACCCTCCTTTCTGTCTCTCCACAATAAAATCTACTTCTCTGAATGTAGAGACCCTTTCTGGTTAGCTTTCCAGAACATTCTGTCCAAACATTTTAAAACAGTATTGCCTACCTACACATTTCAAACACCTCGGTAGATCCCATCAAATGGAAACTTTTCATGGGGCTTTATTTTCACTAAAATGTAGAGAAATTATAAAATGACTAGTTAAAAACTATGAAGTTTTTACTGAATTTAGAAATACCTAAAAAGTTTCTGACCTTCAGTTGGAAATTCCTTTATTACCTACTGTAATTTAATGTACTACGTAGTCTTTTGAAACCTTTAAATGTATGGAGGGAATGTACTTCACTGTATTTTGTCTTTACGGGTCAAGTATTGTCTTTGTATTTATTTGTTTATTATTTTTGTGTGTACGTATTTGCATAAGTCAGAAGACAGCTTGCAGGAGTTAATGTTCTCTCCTACCATATGGGTTCCAGGGATCAAACTTAGGTCATCAGGTTTGGGAACAAGTACCTTTACCTTCTGAACCATCTTAATACCTGGGAAAAAATCTGTGTGGCCTGGTTTAGGTGTTCCAATGTCTCTTTGAGGTTACTGATGCTGCAGCAGTTGGAAGTCTCCCCTTTCTCTTTGACGATGTACTCAGTTACCTGAGGGGCTGTTTACAGTGCACATAAGGGTGTCTGAAAATGGGTTGAAACCAGTTTAAATGTCATCATCAGAGAGTTTAAAAGGTTTGGGGACCAGGACTCTTTGCCTTTAGACCACCAAACCCAAAGCGACCTGGTTGTATGGAACTCAAAGATGTTGCCACAAGACGGTTGCTCGCTAAGCCTTTGAACTGGGTTTTCCTCCTTTGTTCCCTTTGAAAATCCTCCCAGAGCACAGTTGAAAGTTTCACAGCTAGCTATTTTTTTTTTTTTTTACAATTGAAGAGAAAAACACCATCAAACTCACAGAAAAGTTGCAGTATAGTGCAAAAAAAAAAAAAAAAAAAAAAAAAAAACTTTTTTTTTTTTTTCCGGAAAATTTGAGCATAAGTTGCTGACTCGATCCCTATCACTCTGAACACTTTAAGTTTATGCCCTATCTCCGGCATAACCACAATACAGCCATCGAAACCAGGAAATGTGAACATTGATAAATTACTACCAATTTATCCTCTGCCCCATCAGTCTTCTGATTATGTCTGTAACACTCTTTCCCACAAGAGGATTTACTCCAGGGCACACAGTGTCCCTGTCATGTCTCTTCCCTCCAGAAGAGTCCCTCACGAGGTCAAGACTTTGACACTTCGAGGATCAGGAGCCAGCTACTTTGTAAATTCTCCCTCAAGTCAGGTTGATTCACTTACGGCATGATTCACGGTCTGTGATTTGCCAGGGGTATCCCAAAGGTCAGGCTGCGTTCCGTTCGTTACGAGGGTGCACACGTAGACGACGTTGACCTCGACGACGACGGTGGCGTATGGTTCAACTCTACTCCCGTCAGCCAGGCTTCGCTGCTGCTTATCTATCCTTTTACCTTCAGAATTCACAAGTACTGAAAAGAAGAACTTTGGGGGCTGGAGCGGGATCAGCTGTTAAGAGCACTTGCTGCTCTTCCAGACGACCTGGGTTCAGTTCCCAGCACACATCAGGTAGCTCACAACACCTGTAACTCCAGCTCTGAGGGGTCAGACACCCTCTTCTGGCCCCCTTTGGTAGCCCCGCACACAGGGAGTCCATGGACACAGACACATACACATGAATTAAACTAATTCATAAGTACTTTGAAACTATGTAAGTGGTCCATTTATCATAAGATTTACTTTCTTAACTTTTTAAAAGACATATTTATGTTATTTAACATGTATACATGTTTTGCCTGCATGTATGTATGTGTACAGCCTATGTGCCTGGTCCTCAAGGAGATAAGAAGGAGACATTGGACCTAAGTGAACTGGAGTTCCAGATGGGTTGTGAGCCACCAGGTGGGTGCTTGGAACTGGAATCGGGTCCTCTGCAAGAGCAACAAGTGCCCTCAACCCCAGAACCATCTCTCCAACGCCTTCGTCAGACTTTCAACAGGTTATAATCCAATACTGTTTACCTCAATGCTTACTAATCCCCACTTAACTAGCAGACACTCTTTAATGATGACTTCTGTGTCTGAAAATAGTCTCTTCATTGTTTTCTGGCATCAAAAACTGTTCCCGACTCATCTTGTTTTTTCCACGGTCTCAGTCATTTTTCCAAGGAGCCTGGTTCCTTCAAGAGGAGAATGATATTTAGAAGTTTCTGTCTGGGGGCTGGGATCCGTTTGTGCTTCTGTTCCCAGATGATATTGGCCAAGAGGGCTGTACTTTTTTATGGGTACTCATGTACATACAGTTATGCGTCTTTTGTATCTCTTTAGAGACATCAGGAGCCAGGGGTTCATGCCTATCTATGCCTTCAGTTCCAACACAACTGGTTTACATATTCAGTATTAATGCATCCCTTTTGAGGACAGCCCTAGGTCCCTGCGTGTGTGAGGCAAGCAGTTTATCCCAGTCATGGATGCTCTCTGTTAAATATTCAGGCCTATTTAAAGGGTTTTAAAGGTTCAAGGGAAACAGGGCTTTTTGTTTGTTTGTTTTTCCATATCGGTCACCAAATCACAGGCTATCTTGCTGTATTTAACTAAAAGATGTTCATTCTATATGATAGTTGCTCATGAAACCTTTGAACTAGCTCTGTATTTTCCCCCTGCTGAGAGTTTTCAGTGTGCAGGTGAAAGTTTCACAGCTGTCTGAGAATGACCTTAGATTCTTGATTCCGGCCCCCTCTACCTCCCAAGTGCTTGGATTTTGATACCTCATGCCAAGCTGCCAATTTTTAAGCTTTCAAATTCATGTGTTTCTTATGCCTTAAGTTTTGTTGCCAGCGTCTAATGGCTGATAGATTGAACTTTCTCAATTATGATAGGATGTAGATAAAGTGACTGTATTTTTCAAACCAAAAACTGGATCATAACCTGATTGCTGTCTATGCTATGAAATATGAAGTCAGTATTGCCCTGAACAGTTTTGTGGAAATTATTACCATGAAAGTAAGGGCAGGTCCATGTTTTCGAGCTAGAGAGGATCTAGGGAACCGTTATACCCAGAGAAAACAAATTACAGATTCTGGACAAGATGTAATTTAAAAAACCTACCACCTTACCAGGCAGTGGTGGCACATGCCTTTAGTCCCAGCACTCAGGAGGCAGAGGCAGGAGGATCTCTGGGGGTTCAAAGCCAGCCTGGTCTACAGAGTGAGTTCCAGGACAACCAGGGCTACACAGAGAAACCCTGTCTCAAAAAACCAAAACCAAACCAAACCAAACCAAACCAAACCAAAACCAAAACCTACCACCTGAAAGACATTAGAAACAGCCTATTTTATGGTTTTGTTTCTTTATTTCTTGTTGTTTTGCCTTAAAAACAGGCTCCATTTTAAACCTCATAATTACTAAAGTTTGAATACAAAATCTGCAGTCTTACTTAGTTAAAACAAAACAAAACAAACAAACAAACAAACAAACCATAAGCAATAGAAATAATGGTGGGAATCCTGGGATGGAAGAAGCCAGAAGGGAAGTATGAATTCTCTGGTGGATTCTTGAAGTAAATTGTGTGTGTGTGTGTGTGTGTGTGTGTGTGTGTGTGTGTGTGTGTGTATGCATGTGTGTTTACATTCAACCCAATCTGAAATTTAAATATGAAATTTATGTTTCTTCAGGATGACCAAATCATTCAGATACCCTTGGAATTATAAAATGTCTATGGTACCTTTGGTCACTCTAGTTGCTGCTCATCACAGGTCAGGCAGAATGCGAACCTTATCCCAAATAAGTTAACTACATGTTTTATAAAGTGAAAAACAACCACAATTAACACTCCCCTCAATTCCTATATAATGCCAAAATACAATCCAAAAGGGTTGGGGTCATACAAAGGAGCAAGAAAATGTATTACTTCCTTTAGAGAAATTAAACCAGGGATGATTGGCTCCAAATGATGTAGATATTGAGACTAGAGCAAGGATCTAGCACAGCTGAAAATATGCTCAAAGATGTAAAGGAAAATACACACACAGTGCGTTAACAAGTGGGAAGTGTCAGCAAAGAAACTATAACAGACATGAAAATTCTAGAATTTAAAATTTCAATATCTAAAACTCAAGGAAGTCTTTGGATGAGTTCAACAGCAAATTAAGATGAGAGAAGTGTGGGTAAACAGGATAAGGTGGTGCGTGTCTGAAATCCCAGCACTGAGAAGGTAGAGTAGAGGCAGGAGGATGGCGAATTCAAGGCTAGCCTAAACTACATAGCCAGTTTCAGGCCAACCTGGGCTACACAGTCACAGCCTGCAATATAAATATATATTGCACATACACACTCACACACACATAAACACACACACACACACACACACACACACACACACACACACACCCCACTGTGAATGTTAGAGGTAAAAACACTAGGATGAGAAAGACCAGTCTCGGGGAGGTGTGGGAAACAGGAAAATGTCTAACAGTCATGTAACTGAAGTCACAGAAGAAGAACAGAAGGAGCAGAAAAGGCAGATGGAGAACTAACTGCCAGCTGAGAATATTTCATGTTTGTTGAAGCCCTAACTTCATAGAAGGGTTCAAGTAGGAAAATGCAAATGAAATCACATCTAGTGCTGTCATGGCCAACTGCTGAAAACCAAAGAGGAAACAGCCAAGAAAACTCAGAAAAAGGGAACACATGATAAATGGAGCAAGAACACACCGCTGACTTCTCATCAGAAACCGGAGAATCTAGAATTCAGTGCAGCATTTAAGGGGACAGAAGAAAACAAAAACTGTCAACCTAAGATTCTTTTGCTTTTGTTTTAGGTCTAGGCTGCCCTGGAACTCACTATAGAGCCCAAGATTCAAACTCATGGCAATCCTCCTGCATTGTCCTCCCAAGTCCTGAGATATCAGGTCTGAGCCGCTATGCCTGGCCCAGTCCAGAAATATATATTTGAGACAGGGTCTCACAACATTGGCTTGGCTGGCCTGGAACTCATTATAGAGGCCATGCTGGCCTTGGATTCAGAGATTTTTATGTCGCTGCCTCCCAAGTGCTGGTATTAAAGGCGGCATGCTCGGAATCAGAATTTTGTGTCTAATAAGATTTCATTTTAAAATGTTTTAATTGTTTTTTAATGTGTATGGATGTTTGTCTACATGTATGTCTACATGTATGCACAGTGTGTATGACCAGTACCTAGGGAGACCAGGAGAGGTTGTTGAATGTCCTAGAACTGGAATTACAGATGGTTGTGAGCTGCCATGTGGGAGCTGGGAATTGAACTCAGGTCCTCTGGAAGAGCAGCTGGTGCTCTTAGTCACTGAGCCATCTTTCCAACTTTCTAATAAAAAAATCTTATAACCTTGAAAGAAAAATAAAGACATATCCAAATAAACGAAAGTTCAGAGAAATTGTCCCCCTGTAGTTGCACTATTATAAACGTTAGCTAAAGTTCTTTAAGCTTTAGGTAAATGACATTAGACAAGAACCAGACATCCATGAAAAAAGGAAAAGCATCAGAAATGCTAACTATCTGAGTAAAACCAAAGTAAAATTTCCTCTTAACTTCTGTAAAATGTGACTATCTGCAGTAAAAATTAATAATTGTTTCGTAAACTTTGTGATATATTTAGACATGACACACGATAACTAGAGGGTAAAGGTTGCAGAGTGGAAAAAGATTCAGATGACTGCAAGCTGTTGTGAGCTGGTGTAACCGTAATGGAGCAGACTGTGGAAAACGGAAGGTGTGTAGTATAACCTCGAGGACAGGCAGGACAGACAGGTGAATGATAGGACTTGGGGCATTTAAGAGTCTTCTTTCAGCAACTGGACAGCTAGCCAGACAGAAGTCAACGCACAGAAGAGGCCAATGACACCCAGTTACATTGATCTCACTGACATTCACCAGCCAGTACACCAGCCACTGCGGAACATATGTTTTCCAACTACATAGAGCACGGTCTCCTCCAGAAAACAAAAGCGTCCTAATGACTTTAAAATACTGAAATTGGAGGTGGTTAATCCCAGCACTTGGGAGGCAGAGGCAAGCAGATTTCTGTGAGTTCAAGGCCAGCCTGGAGCTTACCATGTAGCTCCAGGCCAGCCAGTATTATACAGTGAGACCCTGTCTCAAAACCAAAAGCAAAACCCATCCTAAAATAAATAAATAAATAAATAAATAAATAAATAGATAAATAAATAAATAAATAAACTGAAAAACATAGACTTTTTTTAAAAAACTGTAGTGGAGTAGAATTAGAAATCTTTTTACTTTTTGTTTTGCATTTCACCTTTACAAAGAAGAAATTGAACCCTGGACCATGCACATGATGGTCTACCACTGAGATATATCTCTTGCCCAGAAATCAATAAATGTGAAAGAACAGAGAACTCGTTAATTCTACTAAATACTTACAAATTAAATGAGCATAAATAAAATAATCTGTGGACGGAAGACGTCCCAAGAAGACTGTAACTAGACTATGGTAAGAATAAAACATCAAATTCGCAAGATGTAGCAAGTGTTGTCCTCAGGGAGAATGTACAGTGTACGTGTTCACAACTAGAAAGTGGACATTAAAAACATTGGCTGCGGTTTCGCCTTAACGGGTTAAAAAAGGAAGAAATTAAACCCAGAGTCAGTAGAAGAGAGAAGTAATGACGAGCACAGAAGTCAGAAGAGAAAATCAACCAAGTCAAAAGTTGACTATTGGCGGTCCGTCTCCCCAACAAGGGAAAGAGACTGTAGATCACCAAAACGGAGAGGGAGAAAAGACAGAGATGACCGGAGACCCCAGGAATCTCATCCTGATAAGTCTGACAATTAGAAAGATTAGGCAAAATCTTTGAAAAGTAAAACTGTTCGAAACAAATGGGATAAAAATCTGAGGGGTTGGGGATTTAGCTCAGTGGCAGAGTGCTTGCCTAGCAAGCGCAAGGCCCTGGGTTCGGTCCTCAGCTCTGAAAAAAAAAAAATCTGAATTGGCTCGTATCTGTTTAAAAGATGAGGCTGGTAAGTTCAGATCTAGAGTGTTACTTTAGATGTTACTATAAACATTAAAGAGGAAATACAGGGTAACCTGACTCTTTTAAAAAAAATAAGAGGGAATGCTACAAAATAGCAATAAAATCTAATGAAGAAATTAAAGAAAAAAGCTATAGGCCTGAGCCATCCACAAGCATAAACTCGTGAATCCTTAAGGAACTATTTAGTGCGCGTCCTCGAGCCACACCACAGCAGTTACGTCATAACCAGGCAGGGTTTTGTCCCAGGAATGCAAGGAATGTAATCTTAGGAATTTATCTCACTGTGAAATCAATGTAGTTCATCCAAACTGATGGATCAGATACAGGAAAATCATAAAATTTCAACAGGTGCCTTAAAAATATGACAAATATCTACCTGCATCCCAGCGTTTGGTAGTGAGCTGGACACAGAAGTATCACAAGTTCAAGGCTATCCTGGCCTACATAGTGAGTGCCAGGCCAGCTTTGGCCCTGTAGTGAGACCCAATCTCAAAACAAACAGAGAAAAAGAGAAGAAAGTCTATCTCTCAGCAAACCAGGAATGGAAGGGAGGTTCTTGGGCTCACTGGAAAACCAGTGGTTAAAATATTTTATGGTGAAATATGAATCCCTCCCCCCATCAAAGACAGGGACAGGACATAGACACCCTTGTCAGAGCTTCTGTTCTGCTCTAGCAATTCTAGCCCATGCAGCACAGCAGAGAAGACACTGAAGACCTAAAGGTTAGAAAGGGGGCTGGAGAGATGGCTCGATGGTTAAGAGCGCTGGCTGTTCTTCCGGAGGACCCAAGTTCAGTTCCCAGCACCTACATGGCAGCTCACAACTGTCTGTAACTCCAGTTCCAGGGGATCCTCTGGGGTCCCCACACAGACATACATTCAGACGAGATACCAATGCACATAAAATAAAAATAAATCTTGAAAAATTAAATAAAATAAATTTAAAAATAAACAAACATAAAGGTTGGAAAGGAAGACATAAAATGCTTCCAATTTGCCAATGGTGATTAGTTATGTTGAAAACCCTAAGGAATATGCCGAACCACTAAAGTTAAGTTACTATAGTAAGATTTCAATAAACAGAGTCATTACAAAAACTGGATACATATTTTAAGATTCTTTTACATTTTACAATTTATTTGCGTGTGTGTGTGTTTGTGTGTGTGTGTGTGTGTGTGTGTGTGTGTGTGTGTGTGTGTGTGTCACAACCTACATATGGAGGTCAGAAGAAGAATTTCAAAAGCAGATTTTCTCCTTCCAGCACGTGGACTCCAGAGATCAACTTCAGGGACTGACAACATACCTACTGAGCCACCTTGTCAATCCCTAATTATATCACTAAAACTAAATGCAGCGAGAGCACACAGGACCTGACCAGACACTTTATACAGGAAAATGCGTAGTAAATACATGAGAAGAGGTACTATTGTTAGCTTTTCAGGGAAATAGAAATTCAGATCAGAAATACTAATATGCATCTCTCAAGATGGCTCTCATTTAAAATTCTGATGATGGGGCTGGAGAGATGGCTCAGCAGTTAGAGCACTTGCTGTTCTTGTCGGGAAGAAGCCAGTTTCGATTCTCAGTCCTCACATCTGTTCCAGGGGACCTGAAGCCCTCTTCTGATTCATCCTGGCACCAAGCGTGCACGTGGCGCACATGCAGGGAAAACACTAACATGAATAAATCTAACAAAAGAATTTTAAATGATAACTTGTGGGTTGTCTCAGTTAAAAAACAATCCTGATGATATGCTCGATGTGATGCCGCAAGCATGTAATCCAACCCTGCGGAAACTGAGGCAGGAGACTCCGGTTTGAAACCAGCTTGGACTACATTGTGAGACCCTGTCTCGAAAAGCAAAACCAACCAAAATTCCAACGATGTCAAATATGGGCAAGAATGCAGGGCCACAGGAAGAATGCATATTTTGCCGGTGGCACAACCACTTTTGAACAAGTTCTGGCAGTTTCTATTAAAACTAAACATATCCCTACTCCATGACCCAGTAATTCAACACCTGGATATTTACTCAAGAGATATGAAAGCATATGGCCACTGAAAGGCTTTTTACAAGGATCATCATACTCCTGAGAAAAGCAAACACATCCCAGCTGAGGGACAGTCTCTAAAATACCTGCCTGTCTCTCAAAACCATCAAGGTCACCCAAACAAAGTCTGAGACACTAACCAACCAGGAAGAGCCTAAGGGGACATGGTAACTAAAGTAATGCAGGCACTGGATGGAGAGGCAGGAAATCTGAATACTTACTGTAATGACTAGATGTCTGTACATGACTTATAACAGATGTCCCACACTGACAGTAAGATGTTAATTAAGAGAAGAGGCTCAGTATGAAGTGTGTGGCATCCCTCTGTACTCACCTTCACAATTTTCCCATCAATTTAAAACTATCTTAAAATTTAAGTTTATTATTTAAAATGTTTAAAGACCAATTTTATACTATCTTACGTGTATGCACGTTTTGCCTGCATATATGTGTTTGCACCACACATGTGCCTGTTCAGAAGAGGGTATCATGTTACAGGCAGTTGTCAGCTGCCATGTGGGTGCTGGGATCTGAACCCAGGTCCTCTGCAAGAGCCGTGAGTGCTCTTAACTGCTGAGCCATCTCTCCAGCCTCAAGTTTACTCTTTACAAAAAAATAGGGTAGTAGTTTCGTTTAAAGTAATCAATACTAGAAATATCTGGGTATGATGGTACATACCTTTAATCCCAGGAGGCAGAAGCAGATGGCTCTCTATGAGTTCAAGGTTAGCCTGGTCTATGTAGTGAGTTCCAAGCCAGCCAAGACTACATAATAAGGCTCAAAAAACAAAAACCCAACAACAACGAAACTAGAAACAGTTTAAATGTTTCTCAAGAGAGGAGCAGATGAGTGGTGGGCTCATAGAGTGGGATACTACCTCATTTAAAAAATGAACTATTGAGAGGCACCACTGAATGCATGGGTCCCAAAATATTATGTTAAAAGAAGCCGTAGACATTTGTATCATATGTCCGCAAGATTTCATTTTCACACAGTTCTAGAACAAGCTAAGCCAGCGACAGTGGAAACGGTGTCTGGAGAGTGAGTGAGGACTCACTACGAAGAGGCTCCTGGGGAAACCCTCCTGGGATAATGGAAACACTGTCTTTGATTCCTCTTTGTCACCCTCCTCCTCTCCCCTCTCTTCCTTCCCCTCTTCCCCTCTCCCTTCCTATACCTTCCCCATAGAGTCTCATATGTAGCCCAGGCTGGCCTCTAACCACAGACCCCAGATTCCTGAGTCCTGGGATTTATAGACATGAACACCTACATCTGGATATTGATAGGAATTTGCATTACACAGGGATATGCACTTTTGAAGTCATTAAATGACATTTAAAATATAGGCAATTCCCTGCATATACATTTTACCTTAGAATCTTACAAAAACATAGAATTTTAGTGTTGTTTATGAGGTTATAGGGATGAAATACACTGATACCTCTAACTTTTTTTGGAGATTTATCTGAATTGATGAATGAATAGAGGAACAAATGGGGAATGGTGTGTGATGAAATAAAAACAGTATCTAGTCACAAGGAGTCTTTCTCTGTCCTGCCAGCTCCCAAATAATGACATGGAGGCATCTTATTAATTATGAAAACTCGGCCTTAGCTTAGACTGGTTTCTACCTAGCTCTTATAAATTAAATTAACCCATGTCTATTAATCTATGTGCTGTCACGTGGTTTGTGGCTTTTACTTCTCCTCCTGCGTGTCCTGCTTCCTCTCCACCTCCTCTAGCATCCTCTTCCTCTCTCTCTGCCTGGAAGTCCCGCCTAACCTCTTCCTGTCTAGCTATTGGCCATTCAGCTCTTTATTAAACCAACCAGAAGGTGCCTTGGGAAAGACAAATCTTCACAGTGTACAAAAAGATTATCCCACAATGTCTAGTATCACAAAACTGTAGAATCCAGTTGGCGATTAATGAGTGCTCACTGCATGAGCTGATTGTGGTGTCTGCCTACTCTCCCTTCCTTCTCCCTTCCCTCTCTATCCCCCCATTTTCTTTTATAAACTTTTTATTTTTAACCATGTATATGTGTGTGTCTATGTGTGGGAATATACGAGTGAGCTCTGATACCCTCAAAGGCCAGAAGAGGGTGTTGAATGTCCTGGAGTTGGAGTTACAGGTAGTCCTGAGCCACCTGATGTGGGTCCTGGGAACTGAACTCAGATCCTCGGCAAGAAGAGTGTGTGCCCTTAACCACTGAGCCATTTCTCTAGTCCCATTGTTAGTTCTGTAGCCCTTTCCAGACTAGAACTCACTATATAAGCCATACTGGGCTCAAACTCCCAGCATTCAGATGCTTCAGCCTCCTAAGTGCTGAGGTTACTGCAGTGCACCGCAGCCCAGGCTGGCCTTGAACTCACAGAGATCTGCCTGACTCTGCCTCTCGAGTGCTGGGATTAAAGGCGTGCACCACCGCCGCCTGGCTCTGGGTTCATTTTATATTTGAAAATATTCTGAATAAAATGTTTGGAGGAAATTGGCCATGAGGGCATAGATTTATAATCTAGCTACTCAGGACTCTGAGGCAAGAGAATATTGACTTTGGGGCCAGCCTGAGCAACATAACTCTCCCCCTCCCCCTCCCTCTCCCCCACCTCTCAGATCCCCTCCTGTCTCTTTCAGAGAGGTCATACAGATTGCATAGATTCTAGTGTGGATCACTGGGGTCTGGTTAACCTTTTTCAACTGCCTGGTTTTGAGAAAAACAAATCATGAGTAGTATGGCTTGGGTTTGAAGAATATTGCTCCATTCTATAGCAGCAATCAGCAAAATTATGGAAAATGCATGGGAAACAGTACAGGATATCTAAAATTCTTTCTGTGATAACCCACTTTTAAATTTTATTTAACTTAACTTTTTGAATAGGGTCTCACCATGTAGCCGTGGCTGGTTGTAGCCCAGGCTGGCCTCAAACTCACCAAGATCTACTTGCCTCTGCCCCGAGTGCTGGGATTAAAGGCGTGCGCCACCATGCCCCGCATGACCCACTTTTTCTCATTCTTCTTAGTATAAGTGGGTCTCCAACGATCATCCTTAGACGCTGCCTGTTTAATTCCTTCCGTTCTCCTTACAGCACCGTTAGGGGGAGCTTGGAGAAAGCTCTGCCCTGAGAGAGGAATTCTGCGGCTAGGCTTTACAGAGTGGTGTCCTCACGCAATTCAGAACACTCAGATCCCGTGGAAAGGTGTCCTGTGTAGCTAATACCTATACCCCTTTCTTTTTAGATATACAACCAAATACGGAGCTGAAAGGCATTGAGGAGCAGCCTCTGCCCACAGGTAATGCCAGGTCTTTGCCGTAGAAGCACGCTTTTAACCAAAAGCACCAAGGAAAGAGGAGTGCTCTTATTCTGGTTACAGTAAAAATGCAATGGGAAACGAATACAGTTCCTTTTGCTGATAAAATACCTTCCCCGCTAACATCATAAAACAGCTCCTTTTGCTGATAAAATACCTCCTCCACTAACATCATAAAACAGTTCCTTTTGCTGATAAAATACCTCCTCCACTAACACCGTAAAAATGTGCTGGGGGTAGGAGACAGCTCTGTGAGATAACTCACAAGGGCCTAAATTTGGGCTCCCAACATTGTATAAAAGCCAGGTGTGGCAGCATGTACCTGTAATGCAGCACTGAGGGACAGAGATAGGTGGATCCCAGCGAGCTCTAGGCTCAAGAGAGATCTTGTCTCAAAAAGTAAAGTGGAGACAATAAAGGAAGGCCTCCATACACTTAGGCATATACTACACACACACACACACGCACACGCACACGCACACGCACACGCACACGCGTGCTCTAGCACTAGAGTCAAACTACATTCCAACTAATGTTGATCATTGGACTTTTGTTCACTTAATTGATTTTTTTTAACTAAGTAATTCTGGTAAAGACAATAGCTTGAATTTGAATGGTTTAAGCTTTACTTTAGACCAGTGGCCAGCAACCATTTCAGGAAAGGGCCAGAAATTCATCATACAATCTCTTCCCTGGATCCTTTGTTGCTGTTGTTTTTAATAACACTTGAAAATGTTGAAACCATCCTTCCCCTGGACCTGTACAAAGCAGGTATGATCAGGCCATAGTTTACTGACCCCTGACTGCTCTAACTTATTCAGGAGGGCCTTGATTGAATTCAGGTCAGCATAGACTATATAGTGAGCTTGAAGCTAGCTGAGGCTACACAGGGAGATCCCATTTTTAAGGCACCAAGAAATGAAATGAATGAATGAAGGAACTTGAGTTCCATTATGTTTTGCATAGAATTACACTTACGAAATAAACAGAAAGAGAAAATAGGTTTGGCATATAGAAGTTTCTAGGTTTCCTTTCAGGAAAGCATTTCTCTCAAATTGGGTTACATCCATGTGTTCAGTCTCGGTATCTCTTAATACTACACATTAATACTTGTTGGGCACAAACAGCAATAGCATCCTACCAAATATTGTGAGATACACCAATAAAGAAAGAATTGCTGTGTAGATGGAGCGTGAGGTCGTTATAGCGCAGGTGAAAGCAATATTCACAAGAATTGTTAACAGCAGAAAGATGCATGAATCTCATTCACAGTTCTAAATTTGAGAGCTTCCATATCTCCTCCCTTGGGATGAGTGAAGTGGGTACTGCTTATTAGTACTGGAAGCTGAGCCTGAGCATTAGTGGGGGATGCTGGCTATCACTGCTGGTGACCTGGATGTTGAACTTAAGGCATAGTTATACAAATCTCTTCAAGTGGACTGCATCCTTAAAACTCCCTTTGTCTTTCAGAAAGCCCAGAGGCCTTGAGTGACTACAATTTAAGCAAACCTCATGAAATAGAAAATGTGGACAGTACCGAAGCCCCAACCAATGAAGATGAAGATGCAGGAGGTAAACCACGTGATGCGGATAAAACTTTGAGGTTACAGATAGAGTTAAGGTTGAGGGTTAAGAGATCAGCCTGCCAGTGGAAACATCTATTTGTGGGTTCAGATTTGCTCATTTAATATACATTTGCATTTAATAGTTTGTTGCAAGATGAAACCAATATGGGGGTGGGGAGGTGAATCAGCAGTTAAGAAGTCCTGCTGCTCTTCCAGAGAGTCCTAGGTTGGGTCCCCCCAATCCATGTTGGGTAACTCACTATCACCAGTAACTCCAAGTGACCTTCTGGTCTCCATGGGCACTTGCACACACATGGCACACACACACACACACACACACACACACACACACACACACACACACGTGCGCGCGTGTAGGTATTACACCAATATTTTGAAAATTTAAGATACTCACTCATTGTTTACACTATATTAACTTTGCTTTAAGGCTATTTATTTGCCAGGTTTGCTGAAACATTTCTATAATCGCAGCTCTTGTGTAGCTAAGGCAGGAGGATCATGAATTTAGGGTCATTCTGGGCTATATAGCCAAAGCAATGTATTGAGACCCTGTCTCAAACAATGCAAAAATGAAACATGTTCATTTTACCATTTTCCATTATAAAAATAACACAGGTCCATAGTTTAGAGTATTTTTCAACAGCCAGTTCTCAAGAAAATAACTGGGTGGCCAACAATTCAATTCATTTTAAATTTTTATTTATTATTATTGGGGGTAGAGGTGTATCTGAAGGTCAGAAGACAGCCTGTAGGAGTTGGTTCTCTCTCTATCAAACTCGGGATGTCAGGCTTAGTCTCAGTCACCTCTGTCTTTTGAGCCAGCTTGCTGGCCTCTGTTTCTATTCTTTCTTCTTTCTTTCTTTTTTCTCTTGAGATAGGGTATCTCTACATAGCCCTGTCTGTCCTGGAACTCTCTCTGTAGACCAGGCTGGCCTCCAATGCAGAGATCCACCCGCCTCTGCTGAGATTAAAGGCGTGCCCCACCAGGCTGGGCCCCAAAGTGGCCTTGACTTTGTGATCCTCCTGCCTCAGCCTCCCAAGCATTGGTAGTATACACATGCTCTCGATACTGAAGTTTATCCCATTTCTTGTTAACTCCAGGGAATGAGTCTCTTGACTCTCAAGCCCCTTTTCCCTCTTTGCTTTTAATTCAGTTTTTATGTTCGAATTTGTTTCATGCGCATGTGCTTGAGTGATGCGCATCACACATGTTCAGGTGCCTGCAGAGGGCTTTGCATCCTTTGGAACTAGAGTTACAGGCAGTTGTGAGTCTTCCTGATGTCGGTGCTAGGAACCGAACCCAGGTCCCCTACAAGCGCAGTAAACACTCTTAACGGCAGAGCCTCCTCTTCAACCCCAGTTCATTTGTTTATTTGTTATTTTTTTTTGTTTTGTTTTTTGAGGCAGGGTTTCTGTGTAGCCCTGGTTGTTCTGGAACTCTCTCTGTAGCCCAGGCTGGTCTTAAACTCACAGAGATCCACCTGCCTCTGCCTCCTGAGTGCTGGGATTAAAGGCCAGTTTATTTAATAGTTATTAAAAACTTTAGTGACTAAAAATTATTGAATAGTCATTAAAAACTGTCTACCTCGATGAGATGAATCATTTGACCCTCCCTTCTGTTTTTCCTCGTTTTCTTGTTAATTAATGTAACATTTTTGTTAGCAACTGTGAGACCTGTGGGGGAAAGCTGAAGCAGCGAATTCAATGGATCTTCTTGGACAGCTGCTCAGTTTCACAGCAGTGAAGATACATGAGTGTCCCTGCAAAAGGTTCTCTGTAACAGACACCTTTTCCTAGCCTCTGTGTCTATCTACTTGATACCCATTCATTACAGGGCCAATTATAGTGCCTGTATTTTCATACTTCCTGCATTCATTTTTTTTTGGGGGGGGGGGAGGGTTTCAAGACAGGGTTTCTCTGTGTTGCGCCTTTCCTGGAACTCACTCTGTAGACCAGGCTGGCCTTGAACTCACAGAGATCCGCCTGGCTCTGCCTCCCGAGTGCTGGGATTAAAGGCGTGCGCCACCACCGCCCGGCATGGATAATCTGTTATTGTTCCATAGTGAGCTATGGGTCCTGCATCAGCCCATATGTGTCTGACCACTATGCATCATCCGGAAAGTAAGATTCAGTGCTAGAGGATTTTGCTCAGGGTAGAGTGTGTACTTACCACATGCAAGGTCCTGGGTTTGATCTCCAGCCCTAGAAAGAAAAAGACAAGAGATGAGTCAAAATACTACCCCTAAATATGCCTGTAATCTGTTCTAGTAAGGGTTCTTCAGGAATCTGACGACACTGACTTACAGAATAAGGCCACTCGTCCACACTCTACCCCTGCTTTCATTTCTTGGCCTTGTCCTCCCATCCCTGGACCGCCTTCTTGATAGCCCAAGTGTG
>CABHPR010132171.1:30972-42888 GCA_902168415.1 Peromyscus melanophrys | reverse complement strand
TTTTTTTTTCTCCCCATATCTCACATCTGTTAAAAGTGGAGTGTAGTGAAAAGTGAGGGCATTGCAGCTAGAAGGGCTCTCTATTGAACTTGGAATCTGACACTCAACTGTAAACTTCAGAGTTAGCCAGAGTCTATTTCTTGGAATATGTTGGTACTTAATGCTGATGCTGTTATTATATTACTGGTTGTCTTTGGGTGATAGGCCATCCCCATTTGCCTAGAACCTGTTTTATAGTGGACTTTTTGTTTTTCAGTGAGTATAGAAGAATTGGGGGTTTGGTTATGACTGAATTGTTTGCTCTAGGCATTTGGCATTATATTTGACTCTTGCTTTGACACATAGTGAAACATTATGTACATTTATTGACATTATTACTCACAAATAAGTATTTTCCCACAGAACTTGATGCTTTAGATGCCAATGATGAATTGACTCCTCTGGGACGAATCCTGGCTAAACTCCCCATCGAGCCTCGTTTTGGAAAGATGATGATAATGGGGTGTATTTTCTAGTAAGTACATTTTCTGTTTGGCAGTTAAGAGATGGCATAGATTTCATAAAAGCAAGGTGGGCTGCTGAGGGAAAAAACTAATGGTAAATGTTAGTTAATTTACAGGCTAGTGTGAGGATTCTTTGTAGGTTCAGTATCCTAGCCAAAAAAGGGTTCAATTCCCATTTGGACGCCTTCTGGTAAAAAGATTGTGATTCACTATTTAACTGTTTTTCAGTGTGGGAGATGCTGTCTGTACCATCTCAGCTGCTACCTGCTTTCCTGAGCCCTTTATCAGTGAAGGAAAACGCCTGGGCTACATTCACCGGAATTTTGCTGGAAACAGATTTTCTGATCATGTGGCTCTTTTATCAGTATTCCAAGCCTGGGATGATGCTAGGTATGGGCTTAAAGGCAATTGTAAGAATTCAGTGAACCTTTTGAGTTCATAAACATCCAAGGTTGCTGAGCCTTTGAGTATGAATGCTTTTTCCAATATGTTTTAGGATGAGCGGAGAAGAAGCAGAAATACGTTTTTGTGAGCAAAAGCGACTTAATATGGCTACATTAAGAATGACTTGGGAGGCCAAAGTACAGCTTAAAGAGATTCTGATTAACTCTGGCTTTCCAGAAGGTAAGACCTCTCCCATTTGTCAGCTGATGACTGTGGTTCATGCTGGTAATTTTAGGATCCAGGAGGCTAAAGCCAGAATAGAATCATTGAGAATTGATGGATAGATAAGATAGCTTATACTAGTTAGTGTGTAACACTCTCAAATACAGGGAAAAGCTTCACCCTTAAAAAAGATATTTGTGAACTGTTGTCATAACTACATGTACAATGACAGCAGAGTAGTTAAAATAGTCTCAGCTATTGTTTGAATGTAATATAGTTCTATGGTGAAACACTAATCCAACTTTCTGTTTCTTAATAGTAAGTTGAGTTTGTCTTTTCTAAGTAGATTAAACTTTGTGAGCTAGAGAGGATTAACTGAAAATAGAATATATTTGTTAGTACCAGAAAGTAGAATTTTTGAGTTCTTTGTAAACTAACATTATTTTCCCCCAAAAGCAAAGGAAAGGGGGAACACATTATTGCATATTAGAAAGAATCTAATAATCTTGAGGTTAAGCTACTATCCAGCTATTAAAACTAAGAGTTTAAATTACTTAGATTCATTCAGGTAAATCTAGAATTGAGGTTTATAGCACATTGCTGTTGGCTTTTCCATTCAGTGATACGAATTGCTAAGGTGTATCTTGGCTGAAAATAGCCTTCATTGCGGTAACTTCCAGATTGTCATTTCATCTTCTCTACAGGTAGTAAGAATAGCGGATACTTTTGTTGTGGAGTATTATCAGAACAGCTCCTTAAACTTGTTCTGTGTTGGAAAAGTTCTGAGAAAGTTGTCACAGTCATTATTTCTCTCACCTAATTTTTAAAAACCTTTCCTCCAATTTTTTTAACAGATTGTTTATTGACACAAGTGTTTACTAACACTGGACCAGATAATAATTTGGATGTCGTTATTTCTCTGCTGGCCTTTGGTGTGTACCCCAATGTATGCTATCATAAAGAAAAGAGAAAGATTCTTACCACTGAAGGGCGTAATGCACTTATCCACAAATCATCTGTGAACTGTCCTTTTAGCAGCCAGGATATGAAGTACCCATCTCCCTTCTTTGTTTTCGGTGAAAAGGTATGAAGATTTAAGAAGTTTGAAGGATCATTTTTCTACTCATGACATAGCTATTTACCATCAGTGTTTGACATTTTGCCTTATTTTTAACCTGCAGATTCGAACCCGAGCCATTTCTGCTAAAGGCATGACCTTAGTCACCCCTTTACAGTTACTTCTGTTTGCCTCCAAGAAAGTCCAATCTGATGGACAGATCATATTTATAGATGACTGGTATGTGCTTTCAGTTGTGAACTCTAAACTAAATTCTTAGAATTAAGATTTTTTTTTTTTTAGAATTTAACTCTTGATTTTCAAATAAGGCAGGATTTCATGGTTAAGTTTATGGTTCATTTATAATGGGTTTTCTTGGAAAGTTGGAAATCTTGTCTGGTTCATCATAAGCAGATTGGTCATTTTTTTGAGATGTTTTACAAGGTTAATGCTGACTATTCATACTTACATTAAGTAGGTTTAGGGAATGTCTAATTCTAATAAAATAAGCAGTTAAATTTATTTCACGAATTAACAAATGGGAGGGCAGTTTGACAATTAGTTATCTCTTTCTATGTATAGTCTTAGTTTACTGTCTTGTTTCCTTTCATCTTAGGATCAGACTGCAAATATCACATGAAGCTGCTGCTTGCATCACAGCCCTGCGGGCAGCCATGGAAGCTCTGGTTGTTGAAGTATCCAAACAACCAAATATCATCAGCCAGTTGGACCCTGTCAATGAACATATGCTGAATACAATCCGTCAAATTTCTAGGCCCTCAGCTGCTGGTATCAACCTTATGATTGGAAGTGTACGGTGAGTACCTAATTCATGTGTCTATAGCTTTTGCAGAATTAGAATTATTAAAATTAGTTGGTATTTGGTAGAGTCCTTACTACCTAGGTTCAAATTACAAATAAACGTTAAATATGAAATCTGGTTTGACCCAGTACAAAAGATTGCTTCTCTTAAAGTATTATAGTATACAAATATAAGGAAAGTCCTTTGCATCTTTATCAAGTTAATTGCTTCTTACTTTAGTATAGCTGAAGTGTTGACGCACTTTATTAATTCTGGCTTCTTTAACTTGAGTAATAAAAGACCTGTGGGAGCCAGACATGTAGGGAGGGTGTAGTTTCTGAGGAATTTCCACCAAAGACATTTTTCAAAGTTGATGTAGAGGGATTCCTTGATAATGCCATGAATCTAGAGCAGTTTTGTACATTGTGTGTTTTAATGTGGATAATATTTATTAACACTATGGGAAAGTATTAAAAGCATTTGTTCCACACAGGTCTCATTATTTGGTCGAAATTCATTTACTGGGGTTCTGAATTAACAAGTTTCAATCCCCTGTACTGCATATGCAACTAAAATGGTTGATTATTTTCTTGCTTTTCCTAGGTATGGTGATGGTCCACGCCCTCCCAAGATGGCCCGATACGATAATGGAAGTGGATATAGAAGAGGATATGGCGGGGGAGGATACGGTGGGGGAGGATATGGCGGTGGCTACGGTAGTGGAGGTTTTGGAGGAGGCTTCGGAAGTGGTGGGGGAGGCTTCGGAGGTGGCTTCAACAGTGGTGGGGGCGGCTTTGGTAGTGGTGGGGGAGGTTTTGGCAGTGGTGGGGGAGGCTTCGGTGGTGGAGGAGGCGGCTTCAGTGGCGGAGGAGGTGGTTTTGCTGGTGGCAGAGGCGGCAACTTTGGGGGTGGTGGAGGCTTTGGAAGTGGTGGGGGAGGCTATGGTGGAGGTGGTGGTGGTTATGGTGGAGGTGGTAGTGGTGGTGGCTATGGAGGAGGCAGTGGAGGCTATGGAGGTGGTGGAGGAGGTTATGGTGGTGGGGAAGGTTATAGTATTAGCCCCAACTCTTACCGTGGAAATTACGGTGGAGGTGGTGGTGGGGGATATAGAGGAGGTTCCCAAGGAGGCTACAGAAACAATTTCGGTGGAGACTATAGAGGATCTAGTGGAGACTACCGTGGATCTGGTGGAGGCTACAGAGGATCTGGAGGGTTCCAGAGAAGGGGTGGCTATGGAGGTGGTTATTTTGGACAAGGAAGAGGAGGAGGGGGTGGTGGTGGCTATTAAGACTTGAGTCAGAGCCTGTGCATAGACAGTTTAAAAATGCATGCTATGTGTTTTTTCTAAGATGTTTATTTGTACCCCAAAAGTAAACCCATTTTCCATTTAATCTGTAGCTTATTGTAGTTTCAAGCAAGAAAGAATGTAGACTAGTGATTTTGTTTATATTATGTAATGTAAAATATGACCTATTATACAAGTATCATACCATACAGTTTGTATTTTTTCTTCAAGGGGTAAAGGTTTGCCTTTTAACTTAACTTGACATTTTCTTGGTTTTCATTTAATAGAAAATAAAGTATTACACTGAAAATTGGCTGTGTAGTTGATGGTCTTTTTTTTTAAACAAAGAGTTTGAGCTCACATCCCACTCTCCCTCCTTTAGGGGTCTCAGTATATCCAGGAACTAACTGGTATGCCTTAAGCCTCTGCTTCCCAAGTACTGGGATTAAAGGTGTGTACCACTGTACTGGCTATGAGCATTTTTGTACATGGTGAAACTTTTGACCTTAATGAAAAGAAAAACCAAGGCCAGCATTTTCTGTTCTGTTCCAAATTAGTCATTGTCGTCGCCCCCACCCCCAATAAAAAGGTGGGGGGGAGCAGTATAAGCTATAGAAACCTTGAACGAATGTTGTATCTACACAATGAACAAAGGTTGGTGAACTTTGCCTTATTTAGTATTTGGGGTAGAGAAGAGCTTAGCCACTTCTTCCCCATTAACATGTATCTCACAGAATGTAAAGCTAGAGGTGTTTTTGATACTTAAAATTTCCAGTAAATTAGCGGAGTTCTGGGAACAAGGAATCCTGGAAATTTAACCCACAGCCTGATGCTAGGCAAGCAAATCCTAGGTCTCCAGGAAGGCTCTATTGTTTAAGGGGAGATAACAATACAGCAGGGTCCAAATTGAATGGCACTCTGCTGCACGCCGTCTTGGGTAGATTGATTGGGCTTTTTCCAAAATTTTTCTCTTGCATCCTTTGGTTTAGTTGTGTTAGTCGTGTTTTCCCAGTAAGCTATATTCCCACCAACGTAGATGTTTTTAGATTCTTGAGTCTATAAAACTGGTCATCTACAATTGACCATTTCTGTGTGTATGAACATAGGCTTTAGCTATTTAGTTGAATGTTTTATCCAGTCAGATTTTCCCCCCTGTGCTCTTCATAACTTCTATGTCTGGCTGTCTTAGCTTGCTCATAAAACACCATAATTGATCCTACACTCAATCCATTCTCTACAGTACAGCTAATGCCACTTTTACTTAGAGGATAAAATCTCTACTCACTCTCAAAAGCTGTATTAGCCATACTGAATACGGATCACAGTGCTTCTGACCTTTCCATGGTGTGAAAAGGGCTGTAAGGAGCAGAAAATTTGCCAGGCGGTGGTGGTGCACGCCTTTAATCCCAGGGCTCAGGAGGCAGAACCAGGTGGATCTCTTGAGTTCAAGGCCAGCCTGATCTATAGAGCAAAATCCAGGACTGGCACCAAAACTACACAGAAAAACCAAAAAAAAAAAAAAAAGAAAATTCTGTAATGCACCTTTTGGTTAGAAATAAGAGGCTGAATTGTGTTCCCCCTCTCCTCCCCATCCCCCCCCACACACACACACACAAAAGGCTCAGAGATAGTGAAGTGAGAACACTGCACTTTTCAGCTCTTGTTTGTTTTCCATATTTGGAGGTTACAGACTGTTGGCCCAAAGTCTGAAAGCGGTGACTTTTTTTCACATGAGAATGAAGTCTGAGTACCAATTAGAGTTTGCATAGTGGATGACCTCACTGCACTCTTTCAAGACAGGGTTTCTGTGTGTAGACCAGGCTGGCCTTGAACTTGGAGATCTGCCTGTCTGAGTGCTGGCATTAAAGGTATGCCCCACCCAGCTCCTGGCTGTACTTCTGTGTGTTTAGTGGTTTAGCTGTTACCACCCTAGTGGAAAAAAAGGTGAAAAATTGTTCTGAATAAAACGTTAACTGGGGAAAACAACAGTTCCAGGAAGTCATGTTCTAATAAACTGGAGTGTCAGTTGTCAGACTGGGGAGTGTCTGAAAGCTGCAAGTGATAATATCCAGTGAAGCTGCATTCAAAATCTGGACATCTGTGCCATGGGAACAGATGAAGAGAAAGTGAATGGTTACCTTCAGATCTGTCCAGACAGCAGGAAGCCAAGCACAATTGTCACAGGATATAAAGAATATCAGGAGTGGAATTGGATTAATGTTAATGAAATTGTTTTTGATTTCTAAAATTGTTTCTGTGTTCCACTGTATTTGACAAAGTTGTAGATTTAAGTTACTGTTGGGAAGACCGGAAAATGCAAGGATGGGTCTCTATGCCTTTAATGTGGCTTTTACCAGATGTCCCCAACACTTGTGGGACAAATGGAAGCTTAACTACTGAATCAGCATTGAATTTTGTCAGACTTGGTGATCCAGCAGGATTTAGCTGTTGTGTGAAAGACATCTCACTCCAGACAAGGAAGCCTGTGACAGATGGTTTGTCCAAGTCAGACTCGTGAACCAGTGACTGTGTGTTGCCTTTTTTTTCCTCTTTTTTTATTTGTTTGTGTGCCTCCAAAGTGGAAGTGGGCATTGGACCCAGGCAGACATGGATGCTGGTAACTGAACCTCTTAATGGCAAGAGTCCTTTGACTAGCACATCAAAAGTTTGTGGATGAGAGGTTTCAAACAACTTGTTAAAAGCCAGTGCAAACAAATGGGGAGAGAAATATGAGGTCATCTCCTTTTAGTTAAATTAGAATCAAGTGTATACAGACAGGTTTGGGGGTGCCTTGGTTTCTATTGCTGTGGGAACTGGCCAAAAGCACCTTGGGGTTGAAAGGGTTATGAAGGAAATCGGGGCAAGAACTGAAGCAGAAGCCATGAAGGAGAGCTGCATACTGGCATGCTCAGAGCTTTCCTATACCATCCAGGACCACCTGCCTGGGAGTGGTACCACCCACAATGGGCTGGGCCCTCCTACATCAATCCTTAGTCAAAATGCTCCACAGGCTTGCTACTTTGCAAAAAGACTGTCTCCATTGAGGTTCCCTCCTCTTGGGTGACTACTTATCAAGTTGACAAAACACTAGCCAGCACAAGGAGAAATGTGACAAAATTGTAGACTGGTTAGTGTGTGTAAGGTGAAGAATAGTCCTCTGAGCTGTCAGTACATACTTTCTTATGGCAAGGTTCAATTTGCTTATGTGTTAAAGATTAAGGTCCCTGAGATGGGGAGATCATTGTGGATTTTCAATTAACCTAATCACAGTATCATTGTTCTGATCAAAGCTGTCAGTTGAACTCCAGGTGAGCCCAATCTAGCCAAAATGGTCTTCAAAGTTGGGAAAGAGAAATAGTAGCCCAGGCTGGCCTGAAGCTCCCTTCTAGCCCTGACAATGGGACCTGAGATCCCATTCATCTCCCCATCCCTTGGTTTCCACCCCCTGCCCTTGCAACTTCTCCACCCAAAAATAAAATTAAAAAAAAAAAAATCCTCCTCAAGGAAGCTGTAGTGTGACAGTGAGTCACACAGTCCTTTAGTCCATACATCTTGTGTTCATTGCAATGAGTCATTGGTTTTGAGGCCTCTGGCTTCTGCTACACTATTGATACTGGGTCCTCACTGGGGCTCCTCTTGGATATCCTGTTGTTGCCCATTGTCATGGAGATCCTGAAGCTTTGGATCTGCAAGACCAGCCCCTTCAAGTGTTCCAGCAGGTCATAGATGGGGTGGGCAGTTCATAGGCCTGGGCCTGGGTGGTAGCTGGGTTGGTCTGCCAGGCAGCTCTCCCTTATCCTTACCACCATGAGCATTGCTCTAGCTAGCTCGCACAATGCAGCAAGCAACAATGGGTGGGTCCAGTTCTCTTGCTCTCAGGCCCCCCCCCCTCTCCGGCAGCTCACCCACGTCAATACCAGGCCTAGCCCTGCTATGTTGCCCAGGCTAGGTGCAGGGTCCACTCTCCCAAGTGCAGCTGGTGGGGGGCAGGACCAGCTCTCCTGCTTGCTACAGGTGGTGAGAGTCGAGGAGGGGGAGGACAACTTTCCCTTGCCCAAACTACCACTTGTCAGATGAGGGTGGGGTCAGGGTCAGCTCTTCCATACTCATGCCCTCAGGGGTGCCTCACCCATGCCCTGCCAATATGTCAGCTTTATTATGCTGCACAGGGAGGTGTGCAGGGCCTGCTCTCCTCCCTGCTGCAGGTGGCAAGGGGTGAAGGGGGGGGGCGGACAACTTTCAGTTTTTAATATAAGAAAATATGTATTTTTGCAGTTTGCTGGAATATTAAAAAGGGAAAACTTTTGTATAACAAATATATCAAGTTAGAAATAGGTTACTAATAGGAACTTATTAGGAACCATCAAATTATGTAACTTCCACATGAGAAAATGTCAGCACATTTCCTTTCAATGTGTTGGACCATTAAAAGACCTTACCTCATTTCCTGAATGGTTCCTCTTTTATTGATTTTAAGCTCTCATTTACTAACTGTATATAACTCTGTAGTATACTGTGACAACTGGATGTGTGTGTGTGTGTATAAAAACTATATAACTGTAGTGATCTGTGACAACTGGAGATATATACATATATACATATATATATATATATATGATTAAATTGCAGTAATTAGCAATTACTTCCTGGTTGAACTTCCTGCTTGTCCTAGTTCCACATCTCTAAGACCGGGATTATAGGCACATACTACCATGCAGGTTTGTGGTGCTGGTGATGAAACCCAGGGCTTTATGCATGCTAGGCCAGCACTTTACCTGCCCAGCTACATCCCCAGCCCCTCAGCTACACATTTAGCTAAAGAGTAAATTCTATGGCTTATGACTCATAGTTTAATGTTGCTATAGTATCTTAGATAATACATTAAGACAAATAATTCAATGAAAGCATTTAAATATTTTAATCTTTGACTTTAAACTACAGTTTCCACAAGACAAAAGAACCATTTATTACATTCCTGAACTATAAACTATGAGCACACCTATGCAGATGCTTCAGCCAGTGACTATCCTAATATCCCCCTTCAAGTTGGACTCTATCCTGTTGTTGTTCATTTCCACATTCAGCGTTTGCATGACTTTGGAGAGCATTTTGTCATCTTTCTTATCCCCTGAAGCAGCCCCTTTGTTGAGAGCTGCTTCCGCTACAATAAAGAACTGTTCGGATGGCTGAAGAATGCTCACTCCATAGCCATTGTTGTTGTAGATATGATTGTTAGTCATCTTCAATTTGGGGGCTGGAAGAACCTGTTCAATTATTTGAGATCAGCTGGTCAGTAATTGTGATACAAAGAAAACAAGAACTAACAAATGTAATGGCCCTGGGATTTACTCTGGAGTCACAGGGTTTTTAAAGCTATGAGAGTTAGGGTCAAATGAGTGTTCCTCGAATTCATCAACTTTACTACAAATGTGTATTATAGTTTTTAATGATACAAGTAATTCTAGATAGGGGATGTAGCCTGTTAACATCTACAACATGATAAAACAGGAAAATGAATTCAGATAACGTGATATGGAGAAATACAATAAATAGGTCAATGAACACCATGACTTCATAAAGACAGGTTGCACTTAAGTAGAATGCTCTTTAACCATTTTTTCGAAGAACAATGATAATAATGGAGTATATTCACTCGTTTCTTGCAGATAGAGAAATGTGTTTCAGGTTAATATGAGCATATTACACAGGGACCCTGGAAGGGATCTAGTTTAATACATCACAATGTGGATCTGCAGGGGGTTTGTTCAATTTTGTTTGCTATGTACTTTGCAATCCCGCCTCTGCTTTCTGGCAGGATGCTGCAGTTCCAGCCAGCCACCACGCGATGTCAGCACTACGCTGGTCTATGGTCACTGAGCAGTGGGTTATGTTTCAGTGAGGGACCAGCAATTTCAGCGTCACTTTGGAAACTGACAACAAATTTTCAGGCTTCATTCCACACCTACTGAATTGGTAACTAGGGTGTAACCTCTGCAAGAGTAGTTAAGAGTGGGCCTGATACAAGCTAATATTTTTGAACAACTGAAAATTACTTAAGAACAGAAAAAATGGAGCTAGAGAGATGGCTCAGTGGTTAAGAGCACTGGCTGTTCTTCCAGAGGACTCAGGTTCAATTCCCAGCACCCACATGGCGGCTTACACCTGTCTGTAACTCCTGTTTCAGGGTTTCTGACACCTTCACACAGATATACATACAGGCAAAACACCAATGGTCATACAATTTAAAAAATGAAGATAAATGGGGTATTTCCAAATCCATCTCCCATGTACCCTTCCCTTATCAATCAGTTATCTGACGAATGTTGAAACCATGCTAGGGCATTGGTGGGAAGACTGGTCTGCTGCAGACTGACTCTGGAAACCCAAATCTGACTTTTTCTTGAGATAACGTCTCACTGTGTAGCCTCAGCTAATCTGGAACTCACCGGTAGACCAGGATAGCTCCCAACTAACAGAGACCCACCTGCCTCTGCACCCAGAGTAATGGGATTAAAGGTGTGTGTCACCATAGCTGGCCAAGAGTGGCCTTTATTTCCTTCCTCTTCCTCTATTCTTTTCCCTCCCCCACCCTTTCCCCCCTCCTTCCTTCTCCTCCCTTCTGTCTTTCCAAGAAAGGGTCTCATCATATACCTCTGACTGGCCTGCTATTCGTTGTATTATTCAGGCAGGCCTGGAATTCACAGCAGTCCTCCTGCCTCAGCCTCTTGGGTGTTGGGATTTATAGGAATGCACACTATATTTCACCTCAAAAATGATTCTTAACATATTATTCTCTTAGTTTGCTTTGTAGTGGGGGAGTTGAGACAATCTCATATATATAACCCAGGTTGGCCCCATTATGTCACTAAAGATGATCATGAACTTCTGACCTGTCTCTACCTTCTAAATGATAGGAGTACAGGCCTGCCCACAATACTCTATTTGCTTTACTTTCCAAAATGTGTTATAAATCTAGCCAATGAAAAATCTATTATATGAGGATGAAGTCCACCTACTTTCTCATATTCAAAATTACTGGGCCCAGTTACTCAGAAGGCTGAGGCAGGAGGTCTGTAATTTGAGGCCTGATTAGGCTATAGAATCCCAGGCCAGCCAGGGCAACTGTCTCAAAATATGATGGGGACATACTCAGTGGAGTGCTGTCTAGTATGGCTAACAGCTGAGTACAGTCTCACTGTGGGGGTGGGAACGTGTGCAGGGACAGGCTTGTTTCCCACCAGCTACCCTTTACTATATTTTATTATGTGTCTGATTCCTTTTAAAGTAGAAATAGCATTTGAACAAGATTATTACTATCTTAGTACTTGAATTGAACTTTTCAACTGGACAGAATTACCAAGCCTCCAGACATACCCATGAGGGATCATTTAGCCTCTGAATATGATAAATAATCCCAGTAAGGGATTATACTGATTGGGTTACTTGAGGTGGGAAGACCCATCCTAAAAGGTGGGACCATTCCCTGGGGTTAGGTACTAGACTTCATAAAAAGGAGAAATTGAGCTGAACACAAGTATTCAACTACTTGTAATTGTGTATGCAATGTGACCAAATGCCTGTGGCTCCTACTGCTTTGACCCTGTGGCAGCTTTGATCACACACACACACACACACACACACACACACACACACACACACACAC
>CABHPR010132171.1:0-30962 GCA_902168415.1 Peromyscus melanophrys | reverse complement strand
CACACACACACACACACACACACACACACACACACACACACACACACCCCGACTGTATCCTTGAACTGTGAGCTAAATAAACACTTTCTCTCTTGAGTTGCTTTTGTCAGAGTATATTATCACAGCATCAGCAAAGGAAACTAAGGCCTGACCTATCTAAAATTCTTAGAATAATTTTCCAATAAGAACTAAGACACGCCTTTAGCCCCAGCACTCAGGAAGCAGAGGCAGGTGGAGCTCTGTTAGTTCAGGGCCAGCCTTGTCTACATAGGGTTCCAGGCTAACAGGGCTGTATAGTGAGACCCTGTCTCAAAACAAACCAAAAAGAACTAAGACAATACCTTCATGTTAACGCCACCCAAGGTGCTTCTGGAACTATCACTGGTTCTGAGATTATTACAGTGATGAATCTCATTCCCTTCCAAAATGGCTATGCTCCCAGGATACAGTTCAACACCAGCACCCTGAAATACAAAGCAAACAACCCAAGTTACAAGTAACGTCCACCTCCTGGGAGCAGAAATGACAAGTGTGTGCCACCATACCTGACATATCTCCCACTTTTAAAAATGATTTATTTTCAATCATGCATGTTTATGTGTGCACACACACACTTATGCTAATGCAGGTGCTCACAGAATACAGAAGGCGGCGACATGTCACCTGCAGCTGGAGTTACAGGTGCTTGTGAGCTGCCTGAAGTGGGTTCTGCAGAGGAGCTGAATTCACATCCCCTGGTGCGCTCTTAGCTATGAGGGTCTCTAGTCCTGTGTCTCTCCCCACTTACCAAGATGAGTTATTCTAGTGTGTGGGGACTGTGGGGAAAAATGCTTGTGTAAGCATGAGAGCCTAAATCCAAACTATAGGAAAAGATGGAAAAGATGGGCATGTAAGCTTCCAGCACTTCTATGGTGATCCTGGAGGCAGAGAGGAGAAACTCTAGAGCCCTGGGTTTCTAGAGCCATGCTGCGACCCTTGAATACAGTTCCTCTCATTGTGGTGACCCCCAACTGTAAAATTATTTTCACTGCTACTTCATAACTGTAATTCTGCTACTGTTATGAATCATAATGTAAATAAATATCTGATATTTGACCCCATGGGGTTGAGGACCCACAGGTTGAGAACCACTGCCCTGGATGCTCACAAGGCAGCTAGCCTGGTGGGTGCGGCAGCAGTGAACAGCATTGCCCAGAGCCCACTGTAGAACAGGAGAACCAACTACTGAAAATTGATATATGCATGTACTTGCACAAAGCACACACAGCTTGAGCTTGCACACACACATGCACGCACGCACGCACGTACGCACACAAATGATAATAAAAACAAGACAATTTTAATTACAGACACCCTGTTTCAAACAAGGCAGAAGGCAAGGGACTCATACCCAACGTTGTCCCTGACCTCCACACTTCCATGAGATGTGCACACCCACACACCCAAACATGTGCACAATTGTTATCTTCTGTTTCCAGTTAAGATCACTCCAAATTATTACTTACAGTCATAGAAAGCTCTACTGTCTATTGAAGGAAATACCTGGGCACCAGTGATTTCACTGCCTGTGATTGTCAATGAAGCCCCTGTAAGAACGCACACTCCTGTGCCTTCACATTTCAACAGGCAGTTTTCCAGAGTCAAGTGACCAGCCTCAACCACCACAATGCCATCAACTGTCCCTTGTTGTATCAAAGAGAGCTGCATCAATTTCACATTATCTGCTTTGGATACTACAAAACTGTCATGTGAAGGTTCAGAAGTAATCATAATTTCTTCTCTCTTTCCAACTCCTGATGCACAGAGACAAAAACAAATTAGTAACCCCAAATTTTAAAGTTCTTTAGCCATTCAATAATATGTGTCATTTCTGTTTATTTCCATCAAGTTATATATATATATATATATATATATATATACACATATATATCACATATATCATATATGCTCTATTAACTAATGACTATCTATAATGTGATCTTGTGGACTCATCTTGTGTGCGGTTGTGCTCACCTGTGTGTGTGCAGGCCAGAGGTAAAGGTCAAGAATTTTCCCTCACTACTCAGCTTTTGAAAGAAGGCCTATTGTTATACATGGAGTTCACTGTTTCAATTAGACTAACTGGCTAGTAAGTCCCCAGGGTCTATCCATCTCCACTTCCCTAGCTCCGGGGTCATAGATGTACCCCACTGGCACTCCTAGTTATGTGGGCACTGGGCAACCTCAGGATCATCATGCTTGCACAGTAAGTCCTTTATCCTCTGAGCCACCTCCCCACCCACGCCTATAAAATACTATTAAGTTGATGTTGATGACGTGACATTGAAATCTATGTTTATAATCAGTCTAACTATACTTACAATATTTATTCAACATGCTCATCCCATCAGTTATTTCTCTTAATAATAATAACAGAATTACAAAGTCTCACTCTTTGCCCAGACTGTTCTGAAACTCACTATGTAGCCCAGGCTGGCTTTAAACTCATGCCTCGGCCTCCTACTATTAGGATTACAGGCATGAGGCACCATACCCAGCTTCTAAATCTCATGTATTTTCATATAACCAACTGTGTACAAATGGTGAGACACAAAACGCACTGCATCTTAACTTGCTTTCAAAACCATAATTAATCACATAACAGCAGCTCCGCGGGTAAAGGCACTTGCTGCCCAGCCTGTTGATCTCAGTTTTATCCCTAGGACTCACATGGTGGGAGGGGAGGGGAGACCTTAACCCTAAAAGTCACACACACACACACACACACACACACACACACACACACACACACCTGGCAGAGAATATTGAATTAACCATACCGATAATTTTGCTCTACCCAAAGCAGTTGTCCAAAATTTAGCACCAAGAAGGCTACATCTGTTTTAAAGTACTTATATAATCCTTATTACCCAGCTTGTTCGGTAAAATACTGTTATAGTGAAGATTTGCTTGCATTTTCAAAACTCATAGGTAGAATGTAAGTTCACTATTCTTTTCTTTTCACCAGATACCGGGAGTACGCTTCTTTCAAAGTTAACAGGACACAAACATTTTGGTAGAAATATACATCGAAGTATAACAAATGTGATGACTACTGGCGGAAGCTGTAGCGCAGTGGAAGAGTGCTTGCCTAAGCAGGTGCAAAGTCCTTGGTTCAACTCCAAGCACAACTAAAAAGAAAAATATGATGAACCACTGGGTATCTTGGTGCACCATGTAGTTCCTGCCAGTCACAAAGCTTATTAGGGGAGGCAGGGACTGGAGAGATGGCTCAGAGGTTAAGAGCACTGGCTGCTCTTCCAGAGGTCCTGAGTTCAATTCCCAGCAACCACATGGTGGCTCACAACCACCAATAATGAGATCTGGTGCCCTCTTCTGGCCTGCAGGCATACATGCAGACAGAACACTATACATAATAAGTAAATAAATCTTAAAAAAAAAAAAAAGCTTATTCAGGAAAGGCCACTTGAACCCAAGATTTGAGACTAGCATAAGCCGCATGGTCTTTGCTGTAAAAGGCACATGGGGACTGTGAGAAGGCCAAGCTGTTCCGGTTTCTGGTTGCTTGATTAAATGTGTTTACTATGTTGGCAAGTCTATGGTGCTGTAAGGAAAGCGGCAAAGGACCGCCTGCTAACCCTGTATAGTGATGTCATCGGTCAGCAAAGCAAGATTGGCAGCCTGGTATTCCCCTGGGAAAATAACTACTATATCTCCACTGTAGCAATTGTCCAAAGCCAGATTCAAATCATCATGCTGCTGGAGAAGTGTGTCCGAAGACAGGTTCTTCACCTGCAAAGAAAAAGGGAAAGCAGTGCGTCTTCACCAGCATGCCACCTGAATACACGTCCTGGACACATCATTTCCTCTGTAAGACTTACCTACATAGTATGTATACATCCAGTGAACAGTACATCCTATCAATCAGTCAGTGTTGGAACTTTCTTCATAGTCACAAATGCTTACTCCTCTATCAAGTGCTGGGTGTGGATTACAGGCCAGAAGCCATGCTGAATATTCTGCACTAGCTTAAGCAGTGACATGAAATGAATGGCTCAAGGTCATGGAGGGCTGCTGGAGTCAAGCCAAGTGACACCAGATGCTGTGCTTTCTTATGTACCAACTACCGTCTGCTGCTGCTGTCACCTCCGCCTCATCTTCCTCTCCTCTCCCTCTTCCCCGCCTTCCTGCTCTTTGTTGTCCTCTTTTTATTTTTCCTCTCTTTCAGTCAAAGTCTCCCTAAGTTACCCAGGCTATCCTGGAACTTGAGATCCTGTCTCATGTTGAGATCAAGTCATGTGCCACTGTGTCTACTCTTACTTTTTTTTTTTTTTAACAATTATTTAGTTGATTGTGTGTGTGTGTGTGTGTGTGTGTGTGTGTGTGTGTGTGTGTGCATTCATGTGAGTGCATGTGGTGTAGGGTGTGTGTGTGTGTGTGTGTGTGTGTGTGTGTGTGTGTGTGTGTGTGCGCGCACATGCACGAAAGCACACGTGTGAAGGACTTGTGGCTGTCGTTTCTCTCCATCCACCACGTGTGTTCTGGGGAGCAAACCCAGGCTGTCAGCACCCTCACCTACTGAACCATCTACAGCTCTGCCTTGCTTTCTTTAGCTCAGAATGACCTTCCAATTGGGGGAATCCATCACTTCTGTGTGTTGAAGATTCTAGAGTTATAAACAAAAAGTACTAAAGATCTGCATTAAGGATAGAGAAGGAACTTCATTATTTACCCATTTGTTTATTTATTTATTTAGACAGTGTCTCACTATGTGGCCCTAGCTGACCTGAACCTTGCTGGGTAGACCAGCCTAGCCTTGAACCCACAGAGATCCTCCAACTTTTGTTTCCTGAGCGCTGGGATTAAAGGCATGCACCGTTGCTGGAACACAGTCCAAGAATGGAGTCAGGTTGTGTGAGGAGAATTCTGAGTGCTTGAGAGAAAACTCTAAGAAAACAGACAAGAGTCTTGTGACTTCAGTTTCTTCAAGAACATGGACTTGTTCTTGGCTTTCATGCCTCTCAGGAGTAGCGGAGAGGAGAGCACTCACTTCAGATTACTCATTATAGCTGGCTATCGTTATTTGTTTAGATGCCTCTGTGGAACAACATGTTTCTGCCACGTGCGGCTTGTCCTTGCTATTGTACCTTTACTCCTGTGACTCTTCCTAACCCTCAGAGTATTAATTGTCTGAGGCCCTGAACAAGGTTGGCCCACCTCATATCCATTCTCCCAGGTCCCACCACAACTAAAGCGGCACACATACCACCATGCCCGGCCTATTTATTCATTTATGTTTTTAGAGATAGGGTCTTGTTGTATAACCCAGCTGTCTTTGAACTCTTAATCCTCCTGTCAGGCCTCTCCATTGCTGAAATTATAGCTATGTGCCATTATGTCCTGCTATAATGAACTTCAAATACAGAATCTGGAAATTAAAACCATATTCTGGAAAAGCACCTACTATCACTCATGTGTCTTGTTTCTTTTCTTTTCTTCTTTGTTTGTTTGTTTTTCAAGATAAGGTTTCTCTGTGTAGCCTTGGCTGTCCTGGATCTCACTTTGTACACCAGGCTGGTCTCAAACTCAGAGATCCACCTGCCTCTGCCTTCCAAGTGCTGGGATTAAAGGTGTGCGCCACCACCACCCAGCTGTCTAGTTTCTTTTTTTTTTTCTTTTTTTTTCTTTTCTTTTTTTTTTTTTTTTTTTTTTAAGATTTATGTATTTACTATGTATACAGTGTTCTATTTGCATGTGCCCTTGCAGGCCAGAAGAGGGCACCAGAGCTCATCACAGGTGGTTGTAAGCCACCATGTGGTTGCTGGGAATTGAACTCAGGACCTCTGGAAGAACAGCTAGTGCTCTTAACCTCTGAGCCATCTCTCCAGCCCTGTCTAGTTTCTTATAATGAAAGTGGTACTTAAATTATTTTTTAAAAGCTTATAAAAAGAAAATTAACTTAAATTTTTATCTTAAAAACCTTATGTAGATATTCTCTTCTCATATTCCTCTATGCACACATTAATTTCCAGTATATCCTATCATCACCTACCGTACGCAGTTTAGAATTCTATTTTTTTTCTTTTTAGTACTGGGGAACTGAACCCAGGATTTCCCTCTGCAAAGTGAGTGCTCTCCTGAGCTACACTCCAGTTTTCCTTTAATTTTTCAGACCGGGTCATACTAAGTTGGTCAGGCTGGCTTGGAGCTCACTCAGTATGCCAATGAGGTGCATTGCAATCTCTCTACTTAAGCCTTCTCAATAGCTAGGATTACCAGCTTGTGTCACCAGGCCTGATTCAATATTTTTTTAAAGCCTAAATTACAGTAGTTACATATTATACTGTAGATACATTATAAATTCCTCATATAATGGCTTATGACTTTTCAGTATTATGAAATTGCTACAACAAATAAATCTTGTTAGACCTTTTGAGAAACTTCTGGAAAAATTTCTAAACTAAGAACTACTGAGGACAAAGGTATAAAGAGACACATACACACATGTACTCACATGCTGTGAGATACAGAAATATGAAGTAGCAATTCAGCTGACTATGGAAAAAGCTATTACCTGGAAGAGTCAAAGACTTTCCCATTTGATTCTTTTCCCAAGAACTTCTAAAAATGTAGTTGATCATTTACTTGGCACAATTTCCCCTTTACAGTTGGGGTATTTGGATAACATCCCCCAGCTGTATTTATCTTCATTAGCAAACATCTGGCCAGAGCCATCTCTGGACAAAAGTATTTCATTTGAGTGACATACCAAGGACATACTGCAGATAGATAAACATTAGCTCATCTCACCTACAGATAAAATAACCACTAACAATTGAATCCTTAACTCCTTACCTTCACCCCAGTTTATTAACACAAGACCCTAATTTAAGAGATTTACTGCTTACAATTCTGGGATGGTGTTTTGGCCATCTGCTTGGCAACCCAAGTTCAATACCTGTGACCCCCATGGTGGAAAGAGAGAAGGGACTCTCACAAGATGTCCTCTGACGTCACATGCACACTGTGACACACTTGTCCCCTCCTCCACAGAATAAATAAAAAGGGAAAACAATAGAAATAGATTCCATAGTGGAGAGGAGTCTTTTACTCAACTTTGTCTCTCACACTCTCCTCTTAGGTGTTGCGTCCAGACCTGTGTGGGCTTCTTTGGTGTTTTCATATGTACCTTCTTTTCTTGTACACTAATTTATTGATTCAACAAAAAGTGTTGACCAGCATCTACCATGTGCCAAGATCATGCCTGATAAAGTGGTAAACACATTTATAGTGAAAAAGACAGCCACACATAGCAGGCATGAGCCTACATGCCTGAATTCCAGCATTTAGGAGGCTGAAGGACTGCAAGACCCTATGTTTTTTTTTTTGGCGGGGGGGGGGGGGGTGGGGGTGGTGGTGGTGGTTTCAAGACAGGGTTTCTCTGTGTAGTTTTGGTGCCTGTCCTGGATCTCACTCTGTTGACCAGGTTGGCCTCAAACTCACAGAGATCTGCCTGGCTCTGCCTCCCAAGTGCTGGGATTATAGGCATGTGTGCCACCACCTGCCTGTGGAATATTAGTTTAAGATGTGTTACATTTGTTTACACTGTGGAACATTTGTTTAATGATGCAAAGATGTGCTGCATTCTTTTACATTGCATTTGTTTAACTCTGTGAAGCTGTGTTACTGTGCCTGTCTAAAACACCTGATTGGTCTAATAAAGAGCTGAATGGCCAATAGCGAGGCAGGAGAGAGAAATGTGTGGTTCTGACAGGAGAGAGAATAAATAGGAGGAGAAATCTAGGGAAGAGAGCGAGAAGCGAGAAAAGGAGGAGAAGAGGATGCTAGGGGTCAGTCATGGAGTAAGAACAAAAGAAAGATACATAAAACAAAGGAAGGTAGAAAGCCCAGAGGCAAAACATAAAGAGAAATGAGATAATTTAAGTTAGAACAGCTGGCTAGAAACAAGCCAAGCTTAAGGCCAGGCATTCATTAGTAAGAATAAAACTCTATGTGTATTTATTTGGGAGTTGGGTAGTGGGCCTCCAAAGAGAGAAAAGCAAAAAACAGAAACAAAAAAAAACCCCAACCACACAAGGCTACAGTGTGTGTGTGAAGGCAATTGGGGCTATGAAAGTAACTCCTGAAAAACTGTAATTAGCAACTAGATAAATGCTGGGACCATTTACCAGAACAGAGAGTTCTGGAACATGAGCAAGCAAGTGCATAAAGATCTTGAATTTAATCGCAGACAGGCACTGGAGTGCTTAAGAGTAATAGGCAGGAGTAGGTTTGGGCTTAGAACCAATCTGGCCTGTGGATGTGTGTTTCGGACTGTAAACATATACAGATGAAGTTATAACTGATAAATAGGGACAAGACAGTGCAGGAAAAGACAAACACAGCATTGAGAGGTAAGGGGGGAAGCATGTAGAAACCATGAAAGCCAGGGTGGTACAGAGACAAGGCAAAGCAGAACAGTCCAAAGAGAGGGCTGTGAAACACTATTTCAGCATCAAGTTGGGTAGAAATATTTACTTTTGGTCTCAGAACAATGTGTATTTGTTCAGAGGCTGACTAAACATATCCACCCTGAGTTCATTCGATATATGAGCCAGGCTTCAGTGGGGATGGTTTTCCCAGCCAGCATTGTCAAAATCCTTTGACACATAGCCCTGTACACAATCCTGCTAGAGTATTCATTAGTCTATGTTGTAGCTGTAGCTGCCTCTTTCCGTGACCATGTCTCCATCTTGAAATCTGTGAGATGTATGAAGAGCCAAGACTGTCCGTCTGTCTCCCTGACTGCAGCCTCTCTTGTGGGCTGCCCTGGGAACAAGGCCGGGTGCTGTGAAAAGCTGTCTATGCTTATCTAGTATCGGGATGCCAACACGGAGATGGGTGTAAGGAAGAACCAAGGCATTGTCACCACTCACACGAGAACTCTATCCTCAGACACTCCTTCCTCCACGCCCTGCAGCACACACTGAAGGGGTCACACAAGAACTCCACCTTCAGACACTCCTTCCTCCATGCCGTGCAGCACACACTGAAGGGGTCACACAAGAACTCCACCTTCAGACACTCCTTCCTCCACGCCCTGCAGCACACACTGAAGGGGTCACACGAGAAGACTGCTTCTTACCATGTCAGTCGTCATCACCTTTGCTACGATGTGTGTTATAGTCTTCCCAAAGTCTCTCTTCCCTTTCCTGCGTTTCAGAATCCTTGGAAAGAAAGGTCCATGAACTCTACGGGAGAAAATATTTGTGGGTGAATTAACATGGGAAAAGCTCAACCTATCTTATGGTCACTTAGTAAGCCACCAAGGTTTTTTTAACCACAAGCAACTCGAGTGCAGCCTAACAAGAGCTTCCATTTTGATTTATTTACAATTTATTTAGGTGTTTTCAAACAGGGTCTCTCTATGTAGGGTCTGGCTGCCTGGAACTCTGCACATAAACCAGACTTGCCTAAAACTAACAGAGGTCTTCCTGCCTCTGTCTCTTAAGTGCTGGGATTAAAGGTGTGCGCCACCACATCTGGCCACAAGATCTTCTAGATAACTGATGTTTAAACATTCTAAATCATTTTTTTCCTTTTTCTTTTCTTTTTCTTTTTTTTTATTTTTATTTTTATTTTTTTTGATTTTTCAAGACAGGTTCCTCTGTGTAGCCATGGTTGTCCTGAAACTCACTTTGCAGCCCAGGCTGGCCTCAAACTCCCAGAGATCTGCCTGCCTCTGCCTCACAAGTGCTGGGTTTAAAGGGGTGAGCTACCACCACATCCAGCATCTTAAATGTTTTCATTTTTAAGGGATTGTCTTTAAATGGGGAAATCTACATCCAACCCACTATGACCATTGCTTCTGTCACTTTGGCTTTCCGTTATAGTAGGAAAGAAATCTCAATTGTATTTCATAGTCTACTTGTGTAGATTTAATGCAAAGAAGAGGTGGGTTGTGTCTTGTGATCTGGAGGCATGAAAAAGTTTAAGGACATATTTAATTTTTAAGGGTTTATTTGGTTTTTATTTACATGTATGTGTGTGTGTGGGGGGGGGAGAGAGTGTGTGCATGTGAGCGCAATGCCGGAGATCAGAAGTGGGTGTTACCCCCGCCTCTGTAGTTCCAGGGTGTTGTGAGCCACCTGACATGGGTGTGGGGAACTGGATCCCAGTTCTCTGCCAATGCAGCAGTGCTTGTAACTACTGAGCTGTCTCTCCAGGGCCCCTGAGCTGAGGTATCATTAGTTGACAGGTTGTTTTGCTTCTAAGGAGGTGACTTACAAAGTCACGGCCTGCTGCCTTCCTAGCAGAATTATCTTTGTATCATTGGCCTTTGGGTCCTTCAACTTCTATTCTTTCTCTTTGACTCTCTTTACATGTCCTCCTTCCCATCAGGGAGATCAGTCTAATGATTGACTTTTAGCATTCCTAGCAGCCGGAAGTGATGCTTCCTTTTCTGCAGATACATACATTTACCTGTCACCCCTCCCCCACCTTAGATTCTGTCTTTTGGGTTCTCTGAAGCACTTTACTGTTTGATGTGAGGGAACTAGATAATATTAAAATAGTTTTCCAATATTCATATTGTACCTTGTGCTTAACCCATAAACAAGGCATCATCATCATTATTACTATTTTTAGTTGATATTATTGTTTTTGAACTAGAGTCTCACGTAGCTTAGGCTGGCCTAACTCCTGATCCTTCTGGTTCCATCTCCACGTGCTGGGGTTGGAGATGTGGACCACTACACCCAGCTTCCTGAACTATTTTAATCAAGCTAATCCATGGGTCAAATGCGACCACACAAGAATAACCATGTGCTCCTCTATGGCTCCTTCAATAGAACAAATCGTTACCGCAGGCGTAAGTCTTCCCACATTTTCAACAATCCACAGAGCATCACTATCTCATAGTATTTCTTCCAGCACTCGACGGCCTCAGCCGCAGATGGGTCTTCTTTAATGTTGCTCTGGTACTCGATGAGCTCAACACGCTTGTTTTTGTATTTCTCCAGAGTTTTCTTGAAGCGCTGCGCAATGGGGCCGGGGATTGTCCCATCCTGAATATCGCACCACCTGGAAAGTAGCAATGCAGTTACACGGGCCTCCCTCATAAGCAGCACGGTGCTTTCTCAACCCTACTTACAGATTAATTCTTTCCTCAATAAGGGCAGTATAGTTCTCACAAATTTCTTCATCATCCCAGTCTCTCCAAAGAAAATCGTAAAAAAACCTACAATAAACCAAATTAGGAAGACAGTAACTAACAACGTGTAGACCATGTTCAGAAGCATCTAAAAATTTCATGTCAAAACTCTCTGTGAATCTTAATTTAAAAAGTTACATCTACTTAATGTGTGCACTCTTACTTATGCCCCACAATGAGTACCTGGAAATCAGAACAACTGGGGGAGTCTGTACCCTCTTTCCCGAATAAGAGTCCGAGGGGCTGAACTCAGCTTTGATCGGCTCCCCATCAGGTTTGGCAGCAAGCACCTTCACCCCGAGCCATCTCCAAGACGCCCATCTTCATCTCTCCACACCTTATTTTTTCCCGTGCTGGGAGTTGAACTCAGGGCCTCACACATGCTAGGCAAGCACTCTATCAGTGAACTATACCCCCAGCCCAAATCTTCATTTTCTCAAGGAACATATTTTGAAATAGTCTATATTTCATGAATGAACCAATAATAAGAGATCAAACTTTAAATATTAAATGGCTGGACTGTATTTTAAGTTACTACAGATAAGAAAATAATGTTTCTGGAGGTGAGATTATAAAATTCAGGTTTTAAATTTGAACTATGACATTGTTCAACAAAGAAAATTTGCACGATTTAACACAATTTGTATGGGAAGATAACATTAGAAAAACATAAACGTAATGAATACCCCTTTGTTCATAGATAGCTCTGCCCAAGTTAGCGTATAACAATCAGTCACACTGTGGACAATAACATCTAGTAGTTTTTTTATGGGTTTTTTTTTTGGTAATATCCTCATATGTTAAATGAAATCCAACATATTTCAGATGCTGTCCTGGTTACCTGATATCAACTTGACACAGCCCAGTGTCACTTGAGGAGGGACTACCCAGATCAGACTGACCTGTGGGCATGTTTGTGGGGAATTGTCTTGATTGTTAACTGCTGTGAGGGCCCAGCCCACTGTGGGCAGCAACATTCCTTGCGCTAGCCGTCCTGGGCTATATAAGAAAACTAGTTCGGCAAGAGCCTTCAGGAGCCAGCAAGCAGTGTTCCTCCATGGTGTCTGCCTTTAGGTCTCTGTCCAGGCTTCACTTACAAGACAGATTGTGACCTGGATGTGTCAGTCACCCCTTTCAACCTCTGAATTGTTTCTGACCAAAAACGGAAAGGAGACTAAACAGATGCTCAAACACGAATAGCAGTGATTCATCATTTCTAGAATCTGTTTTCTTTTTGAGACAAGGCATCATTTAAATCAGGCTGGTCCTAAGCCTCCTGTGTAGCTGATGAAGACCAAACTCTGTATCTTCCTGCCTCTGTCTCCCCAATGCGGGGATCACAGTTGCCTGTCACTGCACCTAGCTTCTAGACTTCTTTTTTTTTTAATTTATTTACTTATTTATTTGAGACAGAGTCTCATTACGTAGTCCTGGATGGCCTAGAATTCATTATACAGACCAAGTTGGTCTCAAACTCACAGAAATCCACCTGCTTCTGCCTCCTGACTGATTAAAGAATTCACCACCACATCTGGCTTATAACTTTTCTAAGCTCAGTCTTTATAAAGTCCAAGATAAAAACAGAGCAAACTTTTCATTACCCACATCGAATACTTATACAATCTGTAACTAACAGAGTTACAAATGTATTATATTAATAAGAACAGGTAAATTTAATCCATCAGTCTCAAGTAAATCAATAAATATAAACTGTTCATATGAGCAAAATTTACATATGAAATGAGCTGCTGGAAAAAGTAATTTTCAATTTCATCAGTAAGAAAGGTCTGTTACCTTACAACTTCCAAGGCCAGAGCAATGTCACGGATATCTGCATCTTGTCCTTCAACTGGATACACTTCCAGGAGAGGGGCACTGTACTCCAGTTCCTCCAGAACCTCGTCCACCAAGTCCCTTGGGATGTTTGCAATGTTAGAAGAAAAGGGCTCAGCCACAGCAACTGTCACTTTGAAACACGATGCCAAGTTCTGGTGTGATTTACAAGTCACCTAGAATAAATGTCACACAGGAGGTAACTTCAATGTACGAAAGCCACCAGGAATTCTCATGGATGAGCTAGTCACAGTGTTTCATCTAAATTCTTAGGACTTTTCTTGCAACCAACATACTGAATAATTCTAGATAAAACATTAAATACTGACAGGTTTGTTTTTGGTTTTTGAGACAGGGTTTCTCCGCGTAGCCCTGGCTGTCCTGGAACTCACTCTGTAGATCAGGCTGGCCTCGAGCTCATAGATCTGTCTACTTTTGCTTCCTGAGTGCTGGGATTAAATAGGCATGCGTCACCACCACCTGGCTTCAAGAACCTCCTTCAAGGCATTAGTTTTAATGTTTAGCAAAGAAAGTGTGTTGTGCTAGCTACTTTTATATCAACTTGATAGGAGCTAGAATCATCTGAGAGGTGGGAGCCTCAATTGAGAACAAGCCTCCATAATATCAGGCTGTAGGCAAGGCTGTGCAGTCATTTTCTTAATTAGTGATTGATGGGGGAGGGCCCAGTCTGTTGTGGGTGGTGCCACCCCTGGGCTGGTGGTCCTGGGGTCTATAAGAAAGCCGGCTGAGCAAGCCATGAGGAGCAAGCCAGTAAGCAGCTCCCCTCTGTGGCCTCTGCATCAGCTCCTACCTCCAGATTCCTGCCCTGCTTGAGTTCCTGTCTTGACTTCCTTTGATGATGAACTGTGATGTGGAAGTGTAACCCTTTCCTTCCCAGGTATCTAAGACATGTGTCCTTCTGCATTTTTTGTTTGTTTTTAAGTTTTGAGACAGGGTCTCACTATGTGAACCTGGCTGGCCTTGAACTCACAGAGATTCCCCTACCTCTTCCTCCTGGGTACTGGGATTAAAGGTGTGCACTACCAGGCACAGCTTTCTTCCACATTATTTACTATTTTTCTAATTTTGAGTTACTAGGCTTTTGGATTCCATAGAACAATATTAAATTTTTTTTTTCTCAAAAATTTCCAGAAAAGTATGTTTAAGAAATATTGTTTAGCCGGGCGGTAGTGACACACGCTTTAGTCCCAGCACTTGGGAGGCAGAGCCAGGCGGATCTGTGAGTTCGAGGCCAGCCTGGTCTACAGAGTGAGATCCAGGACAGGCTCCAAAACTACACAGAGAAACCCTGTCTCGAAAAAACAAAAAACAAACAAACAAAAAAAAAAAAAAAAAAAAAGAGAGAGAGAGAAAAGAAAAAGAAATATTGTTTATATTATATCATTTGTAAAAGAAAGGTCATTCAAACACAAAAAGGACATTAAAAAGTCCTTGGGTTGAATAAATTGAACTTCATAACTTTGTGGAGTTGGCGCTCTCCTTCCAACTTTACCTGGGTTCCCAAGCTTGAACTCAGGTGTCAGGCTTGCACAGCAATGGCCCTTACCTGTGGAGTCATCTTGCTAGCCCCTCAACTTTTAAGTGTCATAACTGTTGCTGTGAGCATCTGTATTAGTTACTTCTTGTTGCTGTGATAAAACACCATGACCAAGGCAACTTAGAGTCCATAACGGTGGGAGAGGCGCGGCACTAGGGTGCTAGATGAGGAAGCTAAGGAATCACATTTCCAACCAGACACAGGAAGCTGAGTGAACTGGACCTGGCATGAGGCTCTAAACCCCCAAAACACATCCCGAGCATGTGCTTCCTCCTCTTCTTCTTCCTCCTCCTCTTCTTCTTTCTTCTTCTTGCTCCTCTTCCTCTTTCTCCTCCTCCTTCTCCTCCTCTTCCTCTTCTTCTTCTTGCTCCTCTTCCTCTTTCTCTTCCTCCTCCATAGCCTCCCCAAACAGTGCCACCAATTGGGGACCAAGTGTTCAAACACACGAACCCACGGGGACATTTTCATTCAAACCATCACCACACTTTTCGTACTTTAAATCATGTGTAAGGGTGTGTACATGTGAGTGCAGGTGTCTGTGGGAGTGACGGAGCCCTCCTAACGCTGGAGACAGAGGCAGTTATGAGCTGCCTGACGTGCGTGCTGGGAACCAAACTTGGATCCTCTGGAACAAAGTACTGTGTTTCCAAGTTCTTCTGCTCAGTGTCCAACTGCGGTGGGTAAAATGATGTCCCCCACAGATGCTCAGGCCCTCCTCTGTGGGGCCTGTGAATATGTTACCTCAGTGTCCAGCTGTGGTGGGTAAAATGATGTCCCCTTCAGATGCTCAGGCCCTCCTCTGTGGGGCCTGTGAATATGATACCTCAGTGTCCAGCTGTGGTGGGTAAAATGATGTCCCCTACAGATGCTCAGGCCCTCCTCTGTGGGGCCTGTGAATATGTTACCTCAGTGTCCAGCTGTGGTGGGTAAAATGATGTCCCCTACAGATGCTCAGGCCCTCCTTTGTGGGGCCCGTGAATATGTTACCATCACCGCAGAACTGGCCTTGCAGACAGATTATACTGGAGGAGGAAATGAGAGGTTATTCTGGATGACCCAGGTCATGCCTGTCCCACAAGTCCCTTAAGAGGGGAGCAACCCTTCCAGCCTGAAAAGGCCCATGGTAATACAACATCAGATGGATATTTTTTGTTCAACTTGAGGGTGGAGGGAAGTGCCACAAACCAGATAATGCAGATAAAGCTTCTAGAGGCTGAAAAAGGCACAGAAACAGACCCCCCTCCCTGCTTCCAGGAAAGTCAGCAGATCCCCCCTCCCTGCTTCCAGGAAAGTCAGCAGATCCCCCTCCCTGCTTCCAGGAAAGTCAGCAGATCCCCCTCCCTGCTTCCAGGAAAGTCAGCAGATCCCCCTCCCTGCTTCCAGAAAAGTCAGTAGATCCCCCCTCCCTGCTTCCAGGAGAGTCAGCAGACCCCCCTCCCTGCTTCCAGGAAAGTCAGCAGATCCGCCTGCACCTCCCTGTCTGCTCCGTCAGGCAGGAGGCACACACTTCTGATCCACAGAGCTACGAGATCTGTAACTTAACACACTTAATACACACCTTGTGGTCATTTGTCGTGGCGGAAACACAGGAATAGTGAGAGAACTGAGGTGGAACTCAGCGGTAGTGTTCGCCGAAAATGCATGAATCTCTGGGGTCAATTGTTAGCACAATCCCTGGTGTGCACTCCCCCTCCCCCTTCACACACACACACCACACACACACACACACACACACACACACACACACACACACACACACCACAGGCTTCCAGGAGTAATAGGGATAAATTCCTGTGACTTCAGAACCAAGTGTCCCAGGCAGCACTGCTGAGACTTTCTTCAGTAGGCCTCAAGCAGCAGAGGGGACAACCTACTCTCAGCTGTCGCCGCACCTCAGAAGGGGTCGCAAGAGGGAGTCACTTGCTCAAGTGCCACATAATTTAAATCATTAAGACTCAGTCAATACCTATTCTGCCTTTTCTCTGGTCTTCCATTTCGGCCCATCCCTCTGAAGTTTAGAGGACAGTAGCATTTAAAGGCTATTAGCATGCTAGGCATGATGGGTCATATCCATAATCCATAATTGAGAGGCTGCGGCCGGGGTATTGCTATAAGTCTGAGGCTTGTCTTGGCTATATAATGAGTTCCTGGCCATCCTGGGCTACAGAATGGAAACTCGTCTTTATTTAAAAGGAGGTTAGCAGCTCCTAGAGGTGTCCAAAGCAGCTGGGTGTGTTGGTGCACGCCCTGTGTGCCTGGAATCCCAGCGCCCAGAAACCTGGTGCAGGAGCACCGGCATTTTATATATACACACACACATATATCTATCTATATCTATCTATATCTATCTATATCTATCTATCTATATCTATATCTATATCTATATCTATATATATATAGAGAGAGAGAGAGAGAAAGAGAGAGAGAGAGACTGGCTAGAGCAATATAACAAGACCCTGTCACAAATAAAATATTCTAAAGTAGTAAATAGTGGGAATCTAGTATCGTCATTGTATCTACAGTAAACATTAGAAGGTAACAGTTGTTTCTCACTGTATCTAGGGTAACAGTAAAATGTATTAGTGTTTGTTGAAGGTACCTAGACCTTGACGAAATCATAGTAGAGAACGGTGATTGTTTTCTATGATTTACAGAATTGTTTTTCCGAGGAGGTTTTCCATCTGATGCATGGCTTTGGTCACAAGACTATCCAGGCACACTTGGAGGTCTTGAATTATTGGGTACTACAAACAGCACACAATAGAACCAAAGATTGCGGGCTGTGATGATTTCCTTCAAGGAACATATAGAATACATCAAAGGGGCTTTGGTATGAGGAACTTGTTGTAGCCCAAACACAACCTTTGTGTACAATCAATAAATATGCTTCTGAAATGGAGGCTCGAGGTTCAGGTCACAGAAACTGTTCCTCCCGCTGCTGGAGAGCCTAAAATTATATTCTGGGGTGACTCTCCTTCTTTGAAAGGCCTGAGCAACAGAACATCTGTCAGCAATAGAATTTGCCATATTGATATTTTTTAGAATAAGAAAGAAAAAGACATAGTGGTACACACCTTTAATCTCACACTCAGGAGACGGAGGCAGGTGGATCTCTACAAATTCAAAGCCAGCCTGTCTATATTTGCAGTTCTGGGCCAGCCAGGGCTATATAGTGAGATCCTGTCAAGAAGGAAGTGGGGGAGGAGGAGGAGGAGGAGGAGGAGGAGGAGGAGGAGGAGGAGGAGGAGGAGGAGGAGGAGGGGAAAAAGAGGGAGAGGAGGAGGAAGAGGAAGAAGAAGAGAAAAAAAAGAATAAAGAAGAGAAAGAAAGAAAGTAGGAAAGGAAGTAGTTAAATAATGGACATATGCATTTCATGTAAAACCTTCGGCCTTGGTAGAGCTTTTGGGAATCTAATATAGGGCTGGTGAGATGCTGGGAGGGAAGCATACTTTCTCCCAAGTCTCACGACATGATTTTGACCCGAGACCCACATAGAGGAAGGACAAAACTGACTCCCAGAAGTTGTTATCTGATTTGTTGCAGCATGTATGCAAACACACACACACACACACACACACAAAACTAAATAAATAAAATGTAAAAAATTAGGAAGATCTAATCCATATAGTGCACATTTCTATGGAATCTCAGCAGTACTGGGAAGATGGCTGGAGTACTGGGCAGTCATAAGCTAAGGAAAAAGACACTGAGCAATTGCTGAGCGACCAGGCCTCCTGTCAGTAGTGTGCTGTGTGCATATGATGAAGTAAAGTGTCACAATGTCAAGTTCCCACACAAGACGTGATTAGAAAAAGCCCCAAATTATACTACTAAAAAAATTACCCACACTTTACCACTAATGATAGAGTCTACGTATGCTCACTTTATCTATGTGAAACAAGTCCAGAGACACCATAAAAGATTCAGGCACAAACTTCTCAAAATCTGAAGATAAAAATATCTCCAAAACCAGCCAGTTGTTGTTGGTGTTTAATCCCAGCACCTGGGAGGCAGAGGCAGGTGGATCTCTGTGAGAATTCGAGGCCAGCCTGGTCTACAGAGTGAGTTCCAGGACAGCCAAGGCTACACAGAGAAACCCTGTCTGGAAAAACCAAAACCAAAACTCCTGGAGTACCAGTCATGAGTATAATATTAATTAATTTCTGTACAAGGATCTTTAAGGGACTCAAACTTATGACACTAAATGTGTGAGCCTATGGACCTAATGAATTCAAAGCTTAGGCGATGGCTTGGAAGTCAGTCACACTGAAAAGGTCAAATTTTGACAACAGTTTTCTGATCTAACTTTCCTTCTTCATCTGTATATAATTCAGATTTTAAAAAAAAGGGTAAAAGGGACATAAGAGACCATTTGTGAAAGCCCAACTTACTAATTCTTCAAGAAATATATTTTTGTTTTTGTTTTGTTTTGTTTTTTGAGATAGGTTCTCTGTGTCACCTGGCTGTCCTGGATCTCTCTATGTCAACCAGGCTGGCCTCGAACTGCCTGTCTCTGCCTCCCTAGTGCTGGGACTTCATGCCGGGAAAGAAATACAGTTTTGTTATTTTTACAGTATTTGGGCAATTGCAACTGGGCTAATAATTATTGTTCAATGCTACCAGATCCCATTTCACTATTAATTGTCCCTAAGTAAATGTATGCCAGTGTTCATCTTTATCTTCTTCCACATACTCATCTGTCTACTATTTGTATGGGCATTAAAGTTCCAGATTAATAAAATCACATTTCCATCATAAAAAGGACTGCTAATTTTATTCAAAGAACAAAGCAAGTAAAATTTACCTCGACTAGTATACCAACAAAAGGAATGGAGGCCTCTTCATATTTCTCAAAGAATAAGTCGGGGTTACTCTTCCAGACTCCAAGCCATTTGTCCTTCAGGCTCAGCTTCTCTGACAGGTATTTACTCATGGCTTCATCTGCATCTTCTGCCTAACAAGAGAGAAGACATAGCTGTATTGATAGATGTAAGCCTGGAGAGACAGCTCTGGGAGGGAAACACTTGCAGAGCAAGCCTGAAGATCTGAGTTCAATTCCTAGAACCTACAAAAGGCAGAAGGAGAAAAGTGATTCCTACCAGCTGTCCCAACCTCCACACATGTGTTGTGACACATGTATGACATATACACACATGCATGCATACACACAGATAATAAATTTTAAACCGACAAATACACAGAAGTTTATAAGAAACATTTTTTTTTTTTTCGAGACAGGGTTTCTCTGTGTAGTTTTGGTGCCTGCCCTGGATCTCGCTCTGTAGATCAGGCTGGCCTCGAACTCACAGAGATCCACCTGTCTCTGCCTCCCGAGTGCTGGGATTAAAGGCGTGTACCACCGCCACCCAGCTATAAGAAACATTTTTACCTGAAAATATAACCAATATTTCCTTAAACAGTGAAAAACCTGGAAAATTTATAGATTTTTTTTAAACTAAAACTCTATTTAACAAAAACTGTCAAACATGAAAAAATAAAATGAGATCTAGTCACTCAGCACGTGCTATGTCTTAAGGCAGCTTATTAATCCACTGATCAGGAGTGTGAGCTTAGAGATCACAACAGCGGTTAAAAACCCGTAGGAATGTTTTGATTAACTTTAAAAAAACGGCATTGCTGAATGAATACTGCAAATGTAATCAATGAATACCACAAATGCAATTAATATCATGAGTGTAATTAATGAATATCATGAGTGTAATTAAAAAAATAAATAAAAGAAAAAAAAAAGACGGCATTGCCTACTTAAAACACATTTGGAGCCTTGCCTGTGATCCCAGCATGTAGAAGGTGGATGCGGAAGGATTGGGGTTCAAGGCCAGCCAAGACTGCAGGAGACTGGTTCAAAAACCAACCAACCAAAAGAAAAAAAAAATTTCAGCACATAAAAATTTGAAATTGTACTCCATTTTATAAAATGAGTAGGTTAAACACTCAGTAAATATTTGTCCATCTGATTTTTAAATTTAAAGTCAGCTACTTTTTAAGTAATCTAAACTATTATATAATTCACTAGACCATAGTCAATGACAGAATCATTTATATAAATACTTTGCACTTATTTTTAGCAGACCTGGCTGTAGTCCTCAATATCTGATAAAAAATAGGTCACTTACGCAGTCTGAGTTTTATGGCAGTGATGTTTTTAAAATTAAAATTTTCTTCTGTCTCTAAGACACGCAAACATGAGAAACACAAACAATACATGCCCAACATGCTAAGCACATCTGTATTCCCAGCATGCAGGAGACAGGCAGCCCAGTCACCACCAGTTGAAGGCTAGCCTGGATTACTTAGTGTCAGGTAGTCCAGCGCTCGACCACTTGAACTAGATCTGTAGCTGTTTCTATTAGCTTTATCTCACTATGTAACCTCCTGAGGACTGGGATTACAGGCATATGTCTCCACCTGGGAGGCAGGGGCAGGTGGATCTTTGTGAGTTCTGGGCCAGCCTGGTCTACTTAGCAAGTTCCGGGACAACCAGAGCTACAGAGTAAGAGAAATTCTAGTCTTTAAAAAAAAAAAAAAAAAAAGACAAAAGACAAAAGAAACAAAGCCACAGTCACTATGCTCAGCCTCAGCCGAGTTTTACATTTTTGTAACCGTTACTACAAGGAATAGACTTGTACACAAATTCTGTTATACCTTCTTAAAAAAAAAAGTAAAATTAAAATATACGCTATTTATTTTGTTTGGTGTTAACAGGTGTCTTCCATATAAAACACCCGTCTACATCGTAGCTTTCAGACTGGGAACCAACATTTCCATCACATGTTGGGTTTGTTTTTTTATTTTACGGGTATGTGTGTATGCCCACCACGTGTGTACCTGGTGCCTGGGAAGGTTAGGAGAGGATCTGGGATCCCTTGAAGTGGAGTTAAGGATGGTTTGTGATGTACCATGTGGGTTCTGGGATCCAAACTCGAGTCCTCTTCGAGAGCAGCAAGTGCTCTTAACCAATGAGCATCTCTCTAGCTCCCATTTTTGGAATTCTAGTGCAATCTTAGCTTTATGTTTGGGCCCAAATTGCTACTTGTACCTAATAGTATGTGGACTCTAAGATGTATTAAAAACCGGTGATGGGTGGTGATTTTTGTATGACTTCGATCCCAGCACTAGGGAGGCAGAGGCAGGCGGATCTTTGTGAGTTCGAGGCCAGCCTGGTCTAGAGAGGGAGTTCCACGATAGCCAGGACTACCCAGAAAAACCTTGTCTCGACATACAAACTAACAAACTGGGTGTGAACAAAGTGATGTGTGGACACCGAGGTGTGTGAGCACTGAGGTGTGTGGACAGAGGTAAGATGTATGTCCAGGCTGCGATGACCCCTCCATGGCTTCATCTTTTAGGGGGTGTTATTTTAACCGAAAAATTTGTATGACGGTCTAGTCAACTCCTCTAGGGCGGGAGCTGAAGGCCTGGTCTAAGGTGGCCAAGGTGGCCATTCTGTACACCTTCAATCCGAGAGACTGTTCTGAAGCCACAGATTTGCTTCCTCCCCCTCGGTGGGAGGGACCCGGCCTCCCCGCAACCGTCCCTCTGCGGCTTCGCACCTTCGAGCCCTGCAGCACCTGGTCGCAGTACAGAGCCACCTTCTCATTGCGCCACATGCCCCTCATCGGGGATGCGCAGAGCGGCGGCAGGGGCTGCGCCTCCTCCTGGTCCTCGGGCTCAGCGAGCAGGGGCTCCTCGTCGCCAGCCTCGGCCTGGGAGACCGGCGGGAGCTGGAGCCGTCGCCGCGCAGCCTTGCCCTTCACAGGACGCGGGGAGGCCACCACTGAGCGCACCGGGGACGCGAGGCCCTTGGCGACCGCGGCCGCCAGCTCCCCCGGGGTGCCTGGGTCGGCCTGCCCCACTGGCGGGCTGACGCTGCCGACCGCAGCCTTGGCCTTGGAGGTCTTGGGGTCCGACTCCATGTCCGCGCCACGGCCGTTGGATGCCTTCCCCGCGCGGGACCGCGCAGCCGGTGTGCGCGCGGCGGGCCGGCGGGCACGCGCGCAGGCGGGAGCAGAGGGGCCGATGCAAGGGCGGTGGGAGCGCGGTGCGCAGGGGCGGTGCCTGGGCTCTGACTCCGCCCACTGCTTCTTGGTTACCCCAGAAGACCGTTTCTTAAGTCCTGAAACATTTCAGGGCCGGGCTTACTTCAAACTCCCTATGAAGCCAAGGATGACCTTGAACTTCTGATCCTCCTGCCTCCACCTCCCCAATGCCGGGATCATGGGCCTGGGTCACCCACAGTTCAGTGCTTGCAAGGCAAACACTTTACCCATTGAACCAAATCCCCAGCCCAAGAAAATGAATTTTGCATGCTGGGAAGCAATTGTAACTGGGGCTGGCTGGTTATTTACTAGAGAAAACTCTGGCAGGGGATAGATGTAGCCACCTGGGGTCGCCTTTCTATCCTTCATATCGTAAGCGAATTGCTCAGTTTTTGCTCACGCCAAAAGGACAAATTATCCGTGGAGCTGCTCAGAATTCTCCCTAATGGGAGTTTAACAGCTCTGTAAACCTTAATGTGAACATGGATTTCCAGTGGCAGCAATGTGGGCAAGCTGTGAGTATTTTCCTAAAGGCTGCTCAGGGCCTTTGAAGAACAACAGACCCCCAGTTTCTGGTGTTTGAGACTGAATGTACATGGAGCCAGTTGGAATACTGTCTGTTTACACTAGCTGTGAACTCCGTGCTGAGGCCCCACAGCTCCCGAGCTGAGGTGCCTTGGGAAAACACCTGCCTTCCTTCTTGCTCATTTGGAAGGACACTGTGTTAAGTTGTGAGTTTATTTTGAAGAAAACATTCCCGTTCAGACCATGTTACTGTAGTGCAGATAATAATTATGACTTGAATTATTCTGGATTCTTCACTTTGCTAGATTAGTTGGGAGGCTGTGGCTTTTTAAACAGTGATTCCGTTATAACCGACCAAGTCCACCCACCCAAATTAAAATCTATTACTCGCTGTCTCTTTTTTCCTTTTCTTCTCTCTTCATTCATTATCACTAGAGTGTACGTGTGTGTGCATGTGTGTGTGTGTGTGTGTGTGTGTGTGTGAAGGGTCTCACTGTACAGTCCATGCTTGTCTGGTGCACTATGTAGACTGGGCCTCAAACTTGCAGGGTCTTCTCTCTGCCTCTGAGGCACTATGGTTATAGGCACCCACTGCTACTTTCTGCTTACTCTACTGTTCTTGTTTTGTTTTTAATACTTTTTTTTGAATTTTTAAATTTCTTTTTGAAATTTTAATTATTTTTTTTCTTTTCTCTTTTGGCTTTTCGAGACAGGGTTTCTCTGTGTAGCTTTGGAGCCTGTCCTGGAACTCACTCTGTAGCCCAGGCTGGCCTCGAACTCACGGAGATCCACCTGCCTCTGCTTTTTTATTATTATTTTTTAAGTCCTTAGGTTCAGAGCAATAAACAACACCAGCCCTAAGTCATAGAATTTAAAATTCAAAAACAGCAGCAGCCCTCCTTTCCTCCAGAAACAAACAGATGTTTCTTAGGAACTTACTGGGTGCCTGTGTAGATGCTGAAGGCATACAGATAAAGACACAAGTCCTGTCTAGTGAAGGGCACAGATGGGCCAGTAGACAGTTGCCATGTGTAAGGACTATGATTATTACATTTTAAAGCCATACTGTGTTGGGGCTGGAGAGATGGTTTTAAAGCCATACTGTGTTGGGGCTGGAGAGATGGCTCAGCAGTTAAGACGTCTTGTTGCTCTTGCAGAGGTCCAGGGTTCGATTCCCAGAACTCATATGGCAGCTCCTGTTCCAGAGGATCTGATGCTTTTCTGACCCCTGAGAGCACTGCACACACATGCTGCATGTGCATACACACGTGTAGGCAAACACTCATACACATTCGGCCAAATAAATAACCATGAAACAAACAAGTGTGAAAGAAAATGACTTTTCTTTCCAGAATAATCAATTTTTAACCCGAGTCTTCTTAAAAATAACTTTTAGAGCTGGGTAGTGGTGGTGCACGCCTTTAATCCCAGCATTAGGGAGGCAGAGACAGGCGGATCTCTATGAGTTCGAGACCAGCCTGGTCTACAGAGCGAGATCCAGGACAGCCAGGGCTACACAAAAAAAGCCTGTCTCAGGGAAAAATAATGCAGTATTACAAAGTGAGACCCTGTCTTAAACAAAACAAAACAAAAAGCCAGAGAGAGTCATTAGCTGTTCTCACAAAGCAGTGAAGGAATTTGGCTTATAGGGGAACCGTGTGGAAGAGGGTTGGAAAGGGTGTGAGAGCGGATGACAGGGAACGGTGCTATGAAATCTGCCCTCGGGACATGACACGGCGTTGCACCTGTGAACGTGCTGCAGTCATGGGTTCCTACACAAGACCACGGCAACAAGACCAGTCGGCATTCCAGCAGGCACCACTGACGGGACTCGGGGTTACTAACGAAAAGGAGAACATAAGAGATAATGAGGACATTCCTAGGGAAAGAGGGAGGGAGGAGGTGGGGTGTGTAAGACCAAGATGCATCTTTTACATGTATGAACTGTCAAAGAACAAATCAAGGAAAAGCACATCCCTCTAAAAAAGAAAAGAATTTGGCTTAGGTAGAATATGACTAGTGCAGGAAAGACAACTGGGACAAGTCAGGTTGTCAAGATAAAATAATCATACAGGGTCAGGTTTTGTGTTAATAACTTAAATTCTAGCTGTATTGAATTTATCCAATTTCATGTCGCATCCCTGCTTGAGTGCCCTCAATTACTGTTCTCATATGCATCCCCCAGTTCAATCCTGCAATATTGGCCAGCTCCCTTGGTGTCTAGACCTTTTATTTCCTGAGCCAACCCAGCAATGGCCTAGTGGGATTATGTTGGGTCTTGACCCTCTTTGACCAGGGATAGGTCCTCACAAGAGGTGCATGAGGTCTCAAGGCAGACTTAGACATTCTCTTCAAGCACACGAGACTTAGACTTCTAATGGACAGAAATGAGCGCAAAGGGGTCAGGGGAATCTGGAAATTCAAACCTGGGGGTTCAGTACTTTTGTGTGCATCAACCAAGATGTACCTAATCCATCTCTGAACCTCAACCACTGCCCATTAGGACCTGCCTTGGTATAGCAGTCCTGCTCAGCCTAAGGAGTCAGCCTTCCATGAAACTTGGTTAACTTTATAAAAATCCCAAGACTCTGTTTTTTCTGCTTTTCAATAGGGAAGTATGTCTTTTCATGTGTTGTCATAGTATTGTATGACTTTTCCTGAGAAAACATAAACAAATGTCTCCTCACCCTAGATGGGACTTCAACAACATACCAAGAAAACTATTTCACAAAAGTCTAGTTTGGTCAACCAATGAGTTTATTCGGATGACTTAGAGGACTATGGGTGAGGAATTAAATGAGAATAGATAACTCAAAACCAATTGCATCACCAAAAAGCCCACCTCAGTTTGAGTAACATCTCACAAAACTTCACTCTTAGGGCTCTCTGAAGAACTTGTAGGAAGCTTAATACATATCAGTTGGATTCTTCTTCCTGCTAAGTCCTTACTGCAAGAAGTAGCTTTGGGGAGTGTCCTTATGAATCTTGTAAGTTTCAGGAACTCCCTGAGACTTGTAGGTTTTTTTACTTCCTGAGCATTGTAAGTCTTGTTTACTTCTTGAGTCTTAATGAATTTCTCTTCAAGAATATTTCAATTTAGAGGAAATTGTTACACTACACTCTCCCCCTTCCTCCAGGTTTTACATTCCTTCTGTCTTCTGTAATGATCCCTGAGCCTTGAAAGAGGTGATATAGAGGTCCGATTATTTTTCTTCATCACAGCAACAGTCACTTGTTTTCAAAAGCATGATGAGGTTGTGAGTCTGCAGTATACTTCCTATTGGAAAAAGAAGTTTCAGCTGGGCAGTGGTGGTGCATGCCTTTAGTCCCAGCACTCGGGAGGCAGAGCCAGGTGGATCTTTGTGAGTTTGAGGACAGCCTGGTCTACAGAGCGAGATCCAGGACAGGCACCAAAACTGCACAGAAAAACCCTGTCTCGAAAAACCAAAAAAAAAAAAACAAAAAACAAAAAACAAACAACAAAAAAAGTTTCCTTGCATGACCAGTTGAGGCTGATAGGAACAGTTATTTGTTGTTGGTTGTTTTTGCTCTTTTGGGGGGTTCTGCTACACAGCTCCCAAATAAATCACACACAGAGGCTTATTCTTAATCATAAATGACTGGACTTAGCTTGGCTTATTTCTTGCCAGCTTTTCTTAACATTAAATTATCCCATGTACCTTTTGCCTCTGGGCTTTTACCTTTTTCTTACTTCTGTATATCTTACTTTTACTCTTACTCCATGGCTGGCTATGTGGCTGTGTGGCTGGCCCCTAGTGTCCTCCTCTCCTTGTTCTCTGGCTCTTCTTTTTTCTCCCAGATTTCTCCTTGTATTTATTCTCTCTGCCTGCCAGCCCTGCCTTTCCTTTCTTTTGTCTCACTATTGGCCGTTCAGCTCTTTATTAGATCAATCAGGTGTTTTAGGCAGGCAAAGTAACACAGCTTCACAGAGTTAAACAAACACAACATAAAAAAAAATGCAACACATCTTTGCATCATTAAACAAATGTTCCACAGCATAAAAGAATGTAACACATCTTAAAATAATATTCTACAACAATGATTCATAGGCATAAGCACAAATGTTTAAAAGGCAATTTGATAAGAACATCACATTTATTTAGCAAAGCAATAGCAATGACCTCCCCCATTGAGGCCTATTATCTCTCTAGTCCTTGGTTTTTGCTGTGGCTTACAGTACCATCTGTGAGTTCCCTCCTGTGTTGTAGGCATTAAAATATAATAGGAAAGCAGTTGGTTGCACCCAAAACAGTTGAGACACTATTATACCAGTGAGAACTTCTGGTCTGACATATTGGTCCTATAGCATGCAGGGTCAATAGCCAAGCAGAATTGTTGGTGACAATTTTTCATCTCCTGGTATTATGAAAATAAGCCAGCAGGGAGGGAGATTCAGTTCAGTGCAGGCTTGATTTCTTCACGCCATTCAGCCAAAACACCTGGTGTCTTCAGCAGGAGGAAGTTATCTAGTTGTGGCATGCAACCAAAAGAAATAGCAATAACCTTTATGGTTTGTGGTAGTTCAGGGGGCCTCCCTGACTGTCTTAGTTAGGTTTCCTATTTCTGTGATGAAATACCATAACCAAAAGCAACTTGGTTTATTCAGCTTGTATATCCTGAATCACAGTCCACTGAGGAAAGCCAGGGCAGGAACTCAAACCAGGTAGGAACCTAGAGGCAGGACCTGATGCAGAGGCCACGGAGGAGTGCTTGTTTACCGGCTTGCTCCTTATGGTTTGCTTAGCCTGCTTTCTTTTAGAACCCAAGATTACCAGCCCAGCAGTGGCTCCATCCATAATGGACTGAGCCGTCTCCCATCCATTACTAATTAAGAAAATGCCCCATTGTCTTGTCTACAGCTGGACCTTATGGAGACATTTTTTCGAGGTCCCCTCCTCTTAGATGACACTAACTTGTATCAAGTTGACATAAAATCTAGCTGGACACTGGCCCACAGCTCAAAGGGAGGTAACTTACTCCTAGCTTTGAGATTTTCATTCATTCAGCAGTCTTATAGCCTCTGGGAGGGCCCCTTTCTGCCCTTACAGTACCCTTAAGAAAGCAACAACAACTCCTTAGCTACTGTCTTTACTATTCCTCTGGGTGCTCATGTAGTCTGTACCTCACTCAAGGGTCAATGCTGTAGAAAGAAACATTACAGATGATGGAGAGAATCTCTGAAGGCTTCCCCACATGGATTTCTAGTAAGTGCCATCTGGGTAGCCAAGAGGATACAGAAAAGGGGTCACCAGCAAGGTCCAACAAAGTACAAAAAGGTCCAATCGCCTCTATCAATTGTTTCGTCAAAAGGGCAACATTGAGTTAGCCGTGTGTATGGGGAACACCACCCCATCTAGTCCCCCATATTTCACGTTTTCTGTGAACCATTCAGCCTCTATGTCCTGGGGTGCTGCTTCTGCCTGAAGCCATTGCAGTCCCTCCACGCCTGATGGTCTTGGGAGGGCTGGCTTGTCCCTTGGGGTCTAGCCTAAATCCTAGCGCCATGCTCTAGTCACACCAGCCGCTACAACCAGACCCCTGGTTCTTATAGGCTTCTGGCCAGCACTATGGCCTTTGACTTTCTATTGGCTACAACCAGCTAAAGGGCTGGGTCAATAATTTCCACCCCAATATAATTTTTTTTATATTAGGAGAAGCATATACTGAATGCTCCGGGGTGATACTAACTGCCCCACTAATACATTGAGCTTAGTCTTTTTTCTTTTAACCTGTACTACTTTCTCATTCAAGATTCTTATGGCTGGTATAAACCAGTCCATCAAGGACTAACGTCCCTTGTACCCCTCAGTTTATGCATGCTTTGTCTTAAGGAGGGAAGGGTAGTTATTGTATTCTGTTTCTCTGCTTCCCCAGCACTCCGGCTGATCCCATCCACTCCCATGTTCCACAGCCTCACAAGTCAAGTTCTCTTCAACTGCTCGTTTAAAAGTGAATCCAAGGTCCCAGCTGTTTCCTGACTATTATAGTTTCCTGTCCTAGGTCATTGTTAAGCCCCCATCTGTAGGCTTTATCATGGATTTGTCTTTCTACTGAAGGTTGAACTGCAGAACAATCGTCTATCACTTCTTCCTGGCTTTCTTCCTTCTCCCTCTCCAAGTGCTTTTTACCTGATACTCAACGTCTAAATAGTGGGAACTGTAAGAATCACACAGCCAGCGGGTACAATGGAGGGTCTCCTCCACCTTCTGCACTGCAGTGGGCATTTCTCCTTCATCCTAGCTTGTTCCCTCTCTTGTTCATCTGTATGTTAGTGAAGACCTTGCTTAGCCAGGGCTGTCACGCTATGGGCTTCCAGTGTATGCACGTCTACTACATCCTATAGTTCAGTGAGACTTTCATGTTGTCTTTTGGGGCTTTGAAGCATCTGCAGGAACAGGCTGAATCCACACGTTGTCTCATGATGAACAAATTTCTAAAATTTTATGTGAAAATTACACTCTAGCCAGCTGTGGTGACACATGCCTTTAATGCCAGCACTCAGGAGGCAGAGGCAGATGGATCTAAGTCCTGAGTTCGAAGCCAGCCTGGTCTACAGAGTGTGTTCCAGGACAGCCAGGGCTTCATAGAGAAACCCTGTCTCGGAAAAAAAAAATTACGTTCTATTTTCTATCAGAAAAAGATTTCTGGTCAAAACTTTTCTTTCTGGCTCACTGTGTAACCAAACCTAGGCTTGTAAATTCCTTCAAGTCTGCAGCTGCTGAGCAAGCAGCTCTTCTGGATCTTTTTTTTTTTTCCTTTAAAGGGAAGAAGCAGACCACTGACACATAGTGACAACTGGCTCCAGGCAAAATGGAAAATAGGTAAGGGTTTCAAAGGTCAGAGGTCAGAGGTCTACTTAGAATGAGTTTCCTTAACACTTCCTTTTCATCTTGAGCAGGGACTAGGGCTCAGGGACAGAACATAGCCACGTGACATACATACAGAGGTACAGTAGTGGCTTGAGGGAGATAACCAGGTCTGAGAAGTCTTCCTGGGAGTGGCACGTTATGCTCCTGAGTTCCAACATTTGGGACACAGAAAAAGACTGCCGCAAGTTCGAGACAGGCCTGGTCTACACAGCAATTAGAGCCAGAGCTGCATAGACCCTGTCTCAAACAAACAAAAAACAACCTTAAAATGTTGTTTTTAACAAAATCTCAGTCGTTCTACTTTACCAATAAAGACTCAGGAGCCAGATGCTGGGGTGAGAGCCGGCTGGCTCAGAGAGGCAGAGAACGCAGCCAGCTGATCTTCCTCCTCAGCTGAGGTCCCTGAAAAGCTTTTTTAGCTGCTGTCTCAAACAAGCAAACAAAACCTCCAGCTGCGAAGTCCGTCCCTTCTTCTTCCTGTGCGTCTCTCTAGTCTCTCTACTCGTCCTCCTGGCTCCCTCAAGCTCTCTGGTTTTTCTTGTTCCCTTCCTGTCAACTGTTGCTTGCTCTGCCTCTTGACCCGACTTTATGCAATCCTGTTTACAGTATTTAAGCAGAAAGCTCTTGGATTAAAGGTGTGTGCTAGGGGGCTGGAGAGATGGCTCAGAGGTTAAGAGCACAAGCTGGTGCTCTTCCAGAGGTCCTGAGTTCAATTCCCATCACCCACATGGTGGCTCACAACCATCTGTAATGAGATCTGGTGCCCTCTTCTGGCCTGCAGGAATACATGCAGGCAGAAAACAATGTATACATAATAAATAAGTAAAATATTAAAAAAAAAAATAGGTGTGTGCTAGGGCTGAGCCACACCACAACTAGAAACA
>CABHPR010132170.1:13335-26389 GCA_902168415.1 Peromyscus melanophrys | reverse complement strand
TATTCTATTCTATTCTATTCTATTCTATTCTATTCTATTCTATTCTAAGATTAAGTATTCTAAGATTAACTCTTTAGCTTCGACTAGTCTATACATAGACTAGAGTATGTTTACGTATATACATACTCTACATACACACAATACACACATACATACTAAAAGAAAAAAAAAAGAATTCCCGAGACTGTAGAAAGAGAAAGCATCACTACAAGGCAGAGCGGACTATGCGTACGGGTGTGTGAAGGGACACGAAAGAGTTGCATGGTGGCGAATGCAGGCTGGCAGAGCATCCTCATGCCAGGTTGGAAGTGAGCTCCCTGAGAAGGTTGCACTTGGTTCTGCAGTCTGTGAGACCTCAAAGGAGAGTAGACGGCATAGAGGCAGCGCGTGTTCCGGTGGTACAGATGCAGCACTGACATGAGAAACGGGGGGAAGGGTGAGAAGACTTGGGGCGGGAACCCCAGATCAACCTCTTTACAGACAAGACAGTAAGTACCCGTGTGCGGGGGAAGAGTGGTTTTTTAGTGCAGCAGCCTTCACCCCAGAGGCGTTCCCTCTCCAGATTTCAGGTTCCTTCCCTCCCTCCCTGCTGCTCCTTTCTCTTCCACACGTCTTCCCCCCTCTTCCTCCCTCCCTTCCTCCCTTATCTCCCTTCCTTCCTCCTTTATCCCCCTCCTTCCTTCTCTCCTTCCTCCTCCCTCCTTTCTTCTCTCCCTCTCTCTTTTCTTCCTTTCCTCCCTCCCTCCTTCCTTCCATTTTTTAAATGTGTAAGATGTAGAGATGTAGTCGAGACCAGAGAAGAAAGCCACAGTCTTGGTCCCTGTGTGTGAGAAGGTGAAACGCCTGTTCCTTCCCCTCTTCACACTTGGTGTTTAGTTTCATCAGATCTTTGGAAAGTTCCAGGCCAAGCTGAACTCCATTACAAAAGGATATAGAACAAAATGATATCCAAACTCATAATAAACTCCGGGTCAGAGGATATTTGAAAATTTTCATTGGCATCACAGAAAGTTGTTAAGGCTCGAGAGATGAACACAGGAGAAGACAGAAGTGCAATAGAGTGCCCCCACCCACCCACTTACTTACCTTTCCTATTGCTTTATTAATAACTTTTAAAGGAAAATGTATTTTTTTCTTTGCTAAATAAAGCAAAAACGATTGCTGGCATGTGATGGTAGGTCCTGAAGGATTTTCCTCAGACTGGATCTTTCTAAACCAGATACATGTAGAAGGAAACCTGCTTTCTGTATTTGTTTGAAGTGTGTGCACATGGACTTCCTACAGGATGCTGTTTATTTTGCTCCAGCTGTTGGTGGATTGCTTGTTGTTGTTCCAAAGCCTGCTTGGAGTCCTGGATTGTAATCAATAGATGAGTAAGAACAGGAAAGTTCCAGAACTGTTGTTCTCACCGAAGCCTCGTCATGGTCTGGGAGTTAGAGGATAGGCTAACGTCTTTGTGGCTGTTCTTAATGGCTTATGGAAGTTTGAGGTAACAGAGGAGACCCTGGGAAGTCTATGTCACTGGAGAACTCGTGAGTACCTTCTGGGCCACTGTTTCAGGTTAGACACTCTGGATAGGCTAGTCTAACCCCAAAGTCTAACTCCACCAAAGCCCTCAGTTAGACTTTATTTGTGCTCTTCTGTGTATTTTGTTAGAGTTGTCAGATTTTAAAGCACAGTTACAATCTCTTAACTTTTGTATGTAGACTAAGGACATTGCTGATAGTGTACTTGGATGAATGGATGAGTAGAGAATGGATGGATAAATGAATGAATGAATGAATGAATGAATGAATGAATGAATGAATGGTGGGACAAAGCTACAATTCTAACTTGGATCTTCGTAAATGCTAGAGAGGGAGAGTGTGGTCTCATGTGATTAGGTGGAATTCCACACTATGTATGCACTGGAGAGAGAGCATCATTCATTCATAGACGGTCCTAAAGCCAGGGAGTTCCAGTTCCCACCAGACCCCCTCCTATCCCTGTAGCCGGAGGCATTTCCCCCTCTTGTTCCATCTGCTGTAGCCCCAGATAGCCGTCACCTAAACTAAAACGCCGTCATTTGGGGGAAGACTGCCCCGTCTGCTGCGTCTGTTCTCTCTTCAGAATGTGTGCACACTGCAACTGGAATCCTCAGGGTTTGGAACTGTGATAGCTCAAAAATCAATCACCCCGCTCGTTCAGCTCTCAGGTGCCTTGAGCAGCATTTATGCAAAGCCCAGCTTAGTACTCAGGGAGTTTTTGTTTGTGAGTGATTGTAGTCCACCAAAAAAAAAAAAAAAAAAAATGCTCTAAGTATAGTTCATACTGTTTTAATTCTTTGTAAATTGGTCAAATTCTCCCTTTGCATGACACTGCTAAATAACTAAGAATTGGCGCTGCTTTGATCTCTGAGATCTTATTTTAAGCAGACTGAACCGTTTGGCCAAGGACTCTTTCGTTTCCCCGTAAAAACTAAGAACTTAGTATCAGGGAGGCTCTGAAGGTTTTTTTCCATCGGCAACCTACCTACTAACCTGCCTACCCTACCTATCACCAGTTGTGATCGGATTGCACAAAGCCAGGAAAACAGTGTTGGCCCTCCACAACAAGATTTGCTCAATCCTTTTGGCACGGTTAATTTTATGCAGCCCACAAAGCATGCCTCTGAGGCCAGAATCAGGAAGAAACAGTGCACACTTCCCTGCTAGCCTTTGATGTGCACTCTTGGCTCCATCCCATCTCTACCCCAGGCAGGAGCCACAGCTGGCCACCATGTGTAAAGGGAGGGGTGGGGGAGGGAGCTGCGCTTCTTCTGAGCCAAGTGTGGATTCCACAGCTGAAGTGGAAAATCCACTTGCTTAGTGTGATGGGCTCACTGCCGGCATCTTTGCAGCAAGTCAGGTTACCCCCACCCCCGACCCTGGGGAAATTCTGATCTTAGAATCTGGCACTCAGGTCCTGGATGTTTCACCTACTGGCTGGCTGTCGTCCTCAGCCAACTTTCTCCAGTGGCCTGAAAACGGAGTTGCCTTTCTCTGCATTGGGTGCTGCTCTAAGCATATATAATGTGATCACTTGGAAAGTCCCTGTAATACATAAGTCACAGCAGGATCCTCCTCGTGGGTGTTCCTATCATTTACGACCTTTTCCCTTTCAGTAGGAATAATGGATGGAAAAACTGAACCCGTTAGCGAGGGCCTCTTCTACCCTAGCATGCCCAGCAAGAACCTTCTGTCTTTGCCAATCACATCTGTGCCCTTCACCCTGAGAATGATCGTGTGCTCCCCCGGGGGCAGAAGACACCAACTCTCTCTCCTGGTTTTGGCTAGCCAAGAAGATCCCTGTATGAAAATCAGTCGTGACCTTCCCCTCATCTTCATTTAGCACACCTCACTCAGACGACTCAGGCAAGCTGAGAGTTACAGGCCTTCTGACAATACCGTCATTCCAATGTACATGTCAAATGGCTTGCTGTAAACTTCAGCCAAGAGCCTGAGAGCCCTGGGAATTTCCTATAAGCCAGCCTCCTGATATCTTAATAACAAATGGGGAGCGGAGACCTATCTCAGGACTTTGACCAGCTGACTCACTGGGCCGCCCTATCAAAGTCAAAGCCATGGAGAGCATGATGGCTGGTCTCTCCCTGTTGGGTCGTCCCATCAGAATGAGTTAAGAGCGTGGGGGCACTTCTGAAAAGGAGGAGGGCAAACAGAAGAAACCAGCACAGAAGGGTGGCTTCTCCTTCCCCGACGCTGGCTCTCAACAACAGGGTACTACAAGACCCCTGCTGCAGAAGTTTGGAAAAGCACTGGGCCTTGTAAATCTTTAAGGTCTCAGGAGAGAGTAGAATCCAGGCTTTTCAACACAGGATACTCAAGTTAATCTCCCAGCCTAATCCACTTAGAGCCTTGCTTTTAACTCCCATTTGAAGTGACAGAGAGTCTGCGCTAAGACAGATAAGCCCTTCCCACTTGGTAGGGGTTCAGCCACACTCACACCTAGCAGTTGACCTTCCCAAGCCTTGTCCAGGGACAGTGCATATTATGCTGAGGGGTATATTTTAGCTTTGGGGACAAAGCACAGAGCGCTGTATCCCATCTATAAGGTTGGACCCTTTTGCCTTCCCTCCATGACAGGCAACCAAGGTAGCACTCTCTCACTACAAGCTGCCCCTGTCCCAGCAGGGCATCTCCAAGGCCCCAGGCTCAACACACTGTTGGGCATGTGCTAGATCACAATTTATAGACCAAGAGATCTCAGGTTGTTATTGACAAATAATGATCCTATCTCAGAACAAACAGAGGAATCCAGAGCTGTGGGTTTCTGCCAGATGTCCATTCATACGTAGAAAACAAATATGGCTCTACCTGCCCCAGCCCCCCTCCCTCTTCATAGCCAAGCAGGCACGGCCTAAGAATAAACTGATAAATTGTGGTGGTTTGGATGAGGACGGCCCCCTGTAGGCTCATATAATTGTTTGGTTTCCAGTTGTGGAACTGTTTGGGAAGGATTAAAAGGTGTAGCCTGATTGGAGGAGGTGTGTCACTGGGGTCGGGCTCTGAGGTTTCAAAAAGATTTGATCCATTCCGTGTGTGTGTATGTGTGTGTGTGTGTGTGTGTGTGTGTCTGTCTGTCTGTCTGTCTGTCTGTCTGTCTGCCTTGTCGCAGTGTTTCAGGATGTGAGCTCTCAGCTACTGTTTCAGCACGTGCCTGCTTCCATGCTCCCTGACATGATGGTCATGGACTCTGACTTTCTGAAACTGTAAGCCCCAAATTATATGCTTTATTTTAGAAGGAGCCTTTGTCATAGTGTCTTATCACAGAAATAGAAAAGTAACTAAGACACACTGACATGTGATTGCACTCTCAACTTGCACATGTGTGAACATGTACATATGTAACAACATGTGGCCACATTCAGAACTTGTGTGTGTGTGAATACATGCATATGCACCTACATGTGACCTTGCATATGTACTGACATGAGAGGTCTAGAAATTTTCACATGTGTTAATAATGTGATGTACCAATGCATGGCCATAATCAGAACTTGCACACATGTCAATATGCACATATGTGCTGACATGTGACCAGACTTGGCAGTTGCACACATATCAACTCAAAGATATGCAGTGGCATGTTGCTATACACAGAAGTTGCATACATGTCAAAACGCATATATGCTCCAACCTATGGTCAAGCTCAGAACTTGCACATGTGTGAACAAAAACATATGTGCTAACCCGTAACCAAGCTTGGAACTTGGCCATGTGTGAACAGGTGCATAAATGCTGACATGTGACTGTGCTCAGAACTGCACACGTGTAACTAAGTGCATTAGCACAGACATATGACCATGTTTAGAACTTCATATGTGTGAATACATGCATGTGTGCCAATATGGAAATATTGTTAAAATATGCAAATGTGTCAAGATACACATATATAACATGTGACCATGCTTAGAATTCGCACACATTTGCATCAACATAGAACTGCACATGTACAAGTAAGTGCATTTGCATGAACATGTGACAATGCTCAGAACTGCATGCATGTGAAAGCATACATATAATCCAATGTGAGACCACTATGAGAATTTGTACATGTGTCAACATGTGCATTATGTGTTGAAATGTGACCATGCTCAGAATTTGCATGTGTGTTAACACATGCATATGCACAGACATGTGACCATGTTTAGAAACTTGTATCTTTGTCAGTATGTGCATCTGTGCCAAAATATAACATGTGCCTACATGCCTACGTATGACAGCACTTGGAAACTGCACGCACATGAACTTGTACATGAATACTGATGTGACAGCATTTGGAAATTCTATGTGTGTACATGTACCTTAACTTCTACAACGGTCAGTGGTCAGAAATTGCATGAGTGTGAACAAGTGTGTACATACCTATATATGGCACACCTACATATGGCAGTGCTCAGAAGTTATATGCCTGTGAACATGCATGAAAACTACACATGTTTCAACCCATACATCTATGCCTATATGCTACAGTGCTCTAAAATCAATACTCTCTGAGGATGGCAATTAAATTTGTGTTGTAACTCAGTGAACCAGGCTTGGGTTTGTTTTTCTACAACCTCAGCTAGCTGGCGGCAGGGGAGAAGATTCTCTCCCAGTGCACACTCGGTGACCTTTAGACTGTCTGTGTGCATCTGGAGCCAGTCAGTTTTATTACTCAGCTCTTTTTTCTGTGACTTTGCTCAAAGATGCTAAACGAAACCAAGCATGATTGTTAGTTTCCTGCCAGTGTTCAAAGGTTCCCTACAGAGCCACTGGATTCCTTACACAGGAGGTGAATCTGGATCATCAAACTTACCTGTCTCAAGAAGCTCTTTAAGCAGTGTACACTATGGATTTTCAGTGCCCTGGAGACATCTGAAGTACTTTTATTCACTGTAGGTTCCATAAAGCCGAAATATCAGATCCAGATTCCTCTAAGCCCGCTAGAGAAACTGGCCCTTATAACTCCATCTCTCCAGAACCACTCCTGGTACTACAGATTGTTTTAGTCAGGTTCTCTAGAGAAGTGGAATCGAGGGAAAAGAGATTGAGCACGTGAGCTTTCAAACAATACTAGCCCAAACACATCTGAGACCCCGAGGTTCCATCTTTGAGGCTGGGTGGCTACCTCCGCAGTTGGAGTAGCCCCAGAATAGCTGTGTCTCACTGGAGGTGTGGCCCCTAGTCAGGGTGGGCCTTCCCACATCTGTGAAGACAATCAGGACACTTCTTCAGGTGAGGCTCCCTACTCAGGTGGCCCTAATTTGTAGCCAGTTGACATTAAAACCAACCATAATAGTTATTTTCAGCTACATAGTGACTTAGAGGCCAGATTAAGCTAAATGATCCAGCAGAGAGAGAGAGAGAGAGAGAGAGAGAGAGAGAGAGAGAGAGAGAAATATTTGTGTCCGGATATTTATTTCACTAAGGAAAGAAGTTACTCGGTGAAATACAACACCAAAAGAACACAGACAAGTGTGGACAGGCTTAGTGCTCGAGATGGGTTGCTTACCTCCCTCCTTCACATCTTGCGTGGGGTCATCAATGACAGCTGCACAAAGAGAAGTCAGGATATCCTGAAGTCACCAAGCAAGGGAACTAAATGCTGGGGATAAATCCCATCCATCTCAGTCTAACACCAATCAGTTGTTCCAGGCCTTTCTTGGTCTTCTAGCCTGAGACTAGGTAATCTCATGTCCCACACTGGAGATTCATTCATTCATTTTCCTATAAAATTTATTTTCCTTCAAAGCTGAGAAAAATTCCATTGTTTATATTCTAATTTCTAAATAAGACCTATTTCAGACTATGTCTTTGATAGGTCTCAGATGTAGGATTCAAGGACACTGAGATGGATTGTTGGGAGTATTAGTTTTATTGAAAGGTTTACCAACACCATGGACAGACAGACTACAGCATTGCAGGAACCTGAGGAGATGCCAGGCCAGAGCACCATCACAGAGGAGGGGGCTCTGAAGAAGGGTCCATTCTTATAGCTCTCTGAGGAAGAGAGTATCTTAGTTAGGGTTTCTATTGCTGCACTGAAACACCATGACCAAAAAGCAAGTTGGAGAGGAAAGGGTTTATTTGGCTTACACTTCCAGTTCATAGTCCATCATTGAAGGGACTAAGAACAGGAACTCAAGCAGGGCAGGAACCTGGAGGCAGGAGCTGATGCAGAGGCCACGGAGGGGTGCTGCTTACTGGCTTACTTCTCTTGGCTTGCTCAGCCTCCTTTCTTATAGAACCCAGGACCACCAGCCCAGAGATGGTCCCGCCCATCACGGGCTAGGTCCTCTCTCATTGATCACTAATCGAGAAAATGCCTTACAGCTGGATCTCATGGAGGCATTTCCTCAGCTGAGGCTCCTTCCTCTCTGATGACTCTAGCTTGTGTCAAGTTGACACACAAAACCAACCAGCACAGAGAGGTCTCCCAGCAAGAGCCTGTAGCTAGATATTCTGATTCCTCAGCAGGCAGCAGGGAAGGAGGTTTGGGAAGAAGGATGCATGGTCACAAGTACCCATCTGATGTGTCTGAGCCTATAACACTGCCCCCCTCCCCTGGTGAGGAATAGAACCCCAAGGAATAGGAGCACCTGGCAATCTGTTAGCTGACATTCAAAGACACTGCTTTCATTAGGGGGCCCATCAGTATCTGTGAGGGCGAAGGGGCTGCTGCAGGTGTTGTTACCTCAGTTGCAGTCTGGTCTGGATGGTAACAGTCCTCAGAGTCCCTTTTCTCCATTGAATTCTTGGTGGTACATGGGAATCCTCTTCCCTTCCAATCACACCTTCTCCCTCTTCTACCCTTTCCTCTCTGTTTTTTTTTTTTTTAAATCATCTAGAGGGCCTGATTTTTCCCTCTGTGTCTGTGGAGTGGCAGGGGTACTGTTGACCTGAAAGCTGCCCAGAGAGAGTTCTCTGGGTGACTCCAACTTGGCTAAATTCCCTAGGTACCTACTACTCTAGAATCCCTCTGCAGAAGGTTCTTAGGGTCCAGATAGGAGAGGACCATACCAAGAACAGAGGAGAACCAGTCTGGAAGCTCCAACTCCACCTTCAAAATCATCCTTCCGCAGGGCTGCCCACATCCTTCCTCAGTCCTACAGCAACTTGGCATCCAGAGAGACAGCTCTCAGATCTGTGTGATCTTCGCTAAAGCAGAAGGACAGACAGACTTTGGGATATCTCAGGCTGAACAAAGACAACTGAAGGCAGATGCTCTGGCTCGGGGGAGGTGGGAGTCCTTTTTTTCACTAGAGAGACAGAAAGAAAGATGAGGAGGGGCACAAAGAAGAAAGGAGGAAGGGAGGAGAGTGTGGCCATGGAGAGCCAGGGTGCACCAAGGAACAAGGAGCAGGGGTAGAATCTGAATCCTCTGTAGGCTATTCATATCCTCTTCAATCCTTGACACATCATGAGATCCCAGAGAAATGGCTGATCCACCCACCTGCAAAGGAAAGCAGGTCTGGGACAGCTTTAAGATGACATCATCCAACCCACCTGTGCTCCTGAGAGGCGCTGGCCCTTCTCTACAAGTCTCCCTCCCTCCCTGCCTTTTATGTAAAGGGTCACCCAATACCTTTACTTTGGGCACCAGGAGCTTCAACACACAGCTACATGGAGCATCCCTTTCCTCCTCTTAGTCAGCAAATATTCACCGCCTAACTAAAGCTGCATCATCTTGTGGGTTCAAGTACATGTTCAGAGAAGAAAATGATCCCCTGGGACAGTTCAGGATTGTTCATTGTTGTTCAGCCTTGAGGGACTGAGGCATTTTGGCAGCTAACGTGGCAGAAGTCTGTGGAGGTGGCTTGGTGACCAGTTCTGTGCCACAGCACAGATAGCAAAATAGCTGTCCTTCCTTGGACAGCTTAAGCAACAGGCTTTCAGCCAAAACAACTAGTATGTAATATCCAAAGAACTCCAGTAAAGATCTAAAATGAAATCCCAGCACTCCGAGAACTTGATACACAAGCATAGTGGAATTTTATTCATTTTATTCCCCGAATTGGATTGAAGATATTTGCACAGTAGCGGATGGAAAGAGAAAACATATAAGTGAGGTGACTCAGGCTCTGAAAGACAAATACAGCACATTCTCTAATATGCCCGGTTGCCCGCCTTTTGTACATGTGTATTTACACAGTAGTGAGTGTGGTTTCTAAGTCATGAAAGTAGTAAAGGAACGGGAAGGGGGGGGGTTAAGGATAAGAAGGGGTGAGGCAGTAGATCTCACGTGACATGAAAGTGAAAAGGGGGACGACGGTGAGAAGGCTAACAGTGGGGAGAAGGGCAGGAAGGTTGGAGGGAGGAGGGAGGTGGAGGAGCAGCCAGAAGGAAGAGTTTGCAAACATGGTGAGGGGTTGGAGAGCCGGATCAGCTGTAACAGTACTTACTGTGCTTGGAGAAGATCCACGTTCGCTTCGCAGCAGCACCCAAATGGTGATTCACAACTGCGTGTGACTCCAGTTGCATGGGACCTGATGCCCTCTTCTGACTGCCTAGAGCTCCTTCAAGCATGTGGTACACACACACACACACACACACACACACACACACACACACACACACAGAGAGAGAGGGGGGGGGGAATATATTGGTTTTTGAAGAAAGAAAATGGCACAAGGAAACTTGTTACTTTCTATCCTAACTTTTAAGAGTTTAAAAAGAAAAGAATGTTAGCAAAAGAATAAAAAAAGCATAAACTGTAGCAGGAATTTAAAAAATATGTATTGGTTGCCATGCAGTGGTGGCGCACACCTTTAATCCTAGCACTTGGGAGGCAGAGGAAGGTGGATCTCTGAGAGTTGAAGGCTAGCCTGGTCTACAAAGTGAGTTCTAGGATAGCTAGGACTATTACACAGAGAAACCTTGTCTCAAAAACCCAAATATGTATGTATATATGTATATATGGTTGCATGTATATGTGTGTATACATATGCATATAGGCACACTGTTTTCAAAGACAGGTATGTATGTACATATTTCTATGTAGCTACTAATACAATTTTTTCTAACAGCACTGATTCCACACTACCACCCCCAGCCCATTCTTTTTTGCTTCGTGCCTTAATTCTGATGCCTTCTTTTTCTCTTTGCAAATATTTGATTTTTTCACATCTCCTTTCTTTTTTTCTTCTTCCTTTAAAACATTTTTATTATTATAGAACTTGTAAATTCTGCATTGCCTTTTCTACCTTTCCTGAATGGTGGTAGTGTGTCACTTGCTATTGGTTTTATAGAGTCCCTACTCTTTTGTCTAATTTGTTTTGATTTATCGTTGTTACTGTCCTTTGTCATCCTTTTGTAAAGTGTCAAGTTCGCCACTTCTGATTGGACAGAGCTGGCCATCCCTGCTCCATCCTGGGCCATTCCACAAGCTAGCAGAAACAAAGCTGATCCCGTTGGGTCCACAAGTGTAATGCTCAAAAAATCTTGGTATAGACATCACAGATGCAGAGCAAAATGCATCCAGGCATGGGCCACACTTATGCTCAGTCCGGAAAGGTGATCCTATGCCCCACTCTTGCTTAGGAGAATAGCCCAGGGAATGAATGAGCTGAGTGAGCATGGGCAGCCCAGGCCTCAGCTGCCTGGCAGGTGAAGCCACACCTGGGCAGACTACAGAGCTGTGCAGGAAGGCTATGCTTCCTGTGGTCCTGGTTCCTCTTTCTCACAGCACTCTGCCTGCCCTCCTGTGTAGCATACTTTCAGCGGAGCCCTTACTGGGCTCTCAGCTCAAGTAGTCCAGGGGTTGCAGGGAGCCAGACCCTGGGCCACCTTGATCAGAAGCAGTAGAGACAGTGCCAGCACAGCTTCACATTCCCTGCTTAGCCCCCCACTCCACCCCCACGATGGAATCTCTAAAGGAAGTGCTGCAGCCCTGACTGGCTGGTGCTGCTGGTTGCCTGGCCAGCTCTACTCTACTGGCCCTATTGGCCACCATCTTGGAAACATTTTTTAGTAGTTTTCCTTATATAAAAACTTCTTGCAGAAAGTAATAGAGTGCTTTCAGTATGATGTGGCAGAGGAAGAATGAATATTAAAGATTAGGGAATTTAATATTTAATAACCATTGTATATGACAGTTTTAGAAATTTGGCAAATAAGGACACTGTGATAAATATGATCCTGGCATCGATGTCATCTGTGGCCCAGCAGACTCACAACTCCAAGCTGTTGCCCGCAGCAGCCTCTGTGGACCTGGACTCAGATCAAACCAGACATTTGACTTTGATACAAATCATTTCAGTAAGAGCCAGTAGGAAGCAGAGTTGGCATTTATCAGCCTGAGAGCATGGCTGTGGCTTCTCGAAGAAGGGGCTCTCTTGCTTAGCATTAGCCACGGGTGCCATTTCTAGAGCCCTCCATCACCATCTCTAAGCGTTGGTGAGACATTTTCTCCCCTCCTCTTCGTTCTTCTGTTTTGGTAAGTGAGATCACAGGGTGGCCCTGGGAGTGCCTTGGGTGAGAATACAATGGCTGAAGATAAAACCTGGAGCCACCACGATTGCACAAGAGCTTGGTGACACAGAAACACAACTGTCATCTCAAAGAGGATGACAGATAGCTCATTCTGGAGCCAAACATGAGGGACTGTGGCCCAAACCACAGGTTTAGGGCACCTCAAATTCCATGTTCCAATGTGAATGCAGTTTTCTGCTGTTTTTATGGTAACATGACAAAGAAAGCCACGAATCAAGACTTTTTCTAAAATGTATTGGTGGCTACGTTAGGTAGGCAGTTACAGCAAATCAGAGAAAACTGCTGGGGGCCTTTGATGCTATTTGACAACGTTCTTAGCCGTTTAATGTGTGGAGACCAGGTATCTGTTCATACATTACAAAAGATTTGTGTCTCTTAGCCTGTGTGTGGTGTGTGCATGTGTGTGGTGTGTGCATGTGTATGTAGTGTGTGCACGTGTGTGTGCTGTTTTGTGCTTGTTTGCAAGTTCTTGTTATATCTATCCAGTCCTCCATGATCTAACCACAGCCTCATCACCTCCAGTACTTCACACAATTGGAGGCAGAATCCTAAAAAGCCAGAAGATTGGACTTTTGAGCCCATCATCTTCTTTTTTATTTAAAAGTTTTTTTTCCATTTTACATACCAACCACAGTTCCCCCTCCCTCCCCTCTACTCATTCACCCTCCACCTTCCCCCCACCCCACCCTCTATCCATTCCTCAGAGAGGGTAAGGCCTCTCATGGGGAGTCAACACAGTCTGGCATATCAAGTTGAAAGTTCATCTTCTTGTTGACTCTTGTGGGTTGAGGGGGCAAACAGAAATAATACTTTCCTCTCACGGCACCAAACTGTGCTCACACAGTGGAAAGCCTGCTCCAAGGTCAATGCAACAGATCCCCTTACTTAGCCAATGGTGCTGCTCTTCCTTGGTCACAGTTTTCTTTTGTAATTATTATTGTTGTTGCGATATTGTTTTATATGGTGTGTGTGTGTTTATGTGTGTGTGTGTATGTGGTGTGTGTGTGTGTGTGTGTGTGTGTGTGTGTGTGTGTGTGTGTGTG